>WMED01000797.1:7102-28942 GCA_019650415.1 Pipa parva
TTTAATAAACAGGATATATACGATAATAGAAACTGATTTCGTACTTTCACAACTGTGTATTTAAAAATTACAAAATGTCATGATTTCATTGTTGTTAGCTTAAGCAACACCTTGTTCCCAAGTCTTTAACAGATATTGTAATAATCTTTTTTACAACCATTTTTACAGCCTTTGAGTCTTGTAAGAACTGATACTGAATATAATGTAGTTCTGCCAAGCTGGAAGCTCTACACAGAATTTAAGGAGCAAAAGATTGAAAATTAAATAGAACGTGTCCTGCCAAAGGGCTTAAAATTCTTTACACTGTACCATGAAAGAAGCCAATGTTATCACCTTTAGTGCTAGCTCATACACGATTAATGATTATTGTCTGCTCCTAGGGTATTAAAGGTCATTTTGCTGCTGAGGACAATGTGCATACTGTAAAGCAGTGATTTTCAGCATGTGAGTCTCCAGCTGTTGGCATCACAGAGTTGTAGTTCAGTAACAGCTGCGTTGGAACACAGGATGACATGAGGATGCAGGGTGACATTAGAATTCTTCTTACTTCTTCATCTTGAGCTTTTTAAATATAGAGTATTTTGGAATCTTCTGTTATGCTGAGAAAAAAAATATTGTTTATGGAAAGTTGTGCTGTTTGAACTTCATGTGGCTTTAAACTGTTTCCCATGATTTAGTTGGTGTTATTCATGGAATATAGGTGTTTTGTTTACATAAAATATACATAATACAGGTGTTTCACAAAATTCAGAGTACCTTAAACCAGGTATTTGCTTGTCTTTTAAAATAAAGGGTGCTAGGCCCTCACCCAAGCTCAGTATATTACAGAACCAAGAACCATACATACAGTGTGACAACTATACACATACCTCCTCAACTGTCCCCTGGTACTGGTGGCCCAGTCCTCTCCCCTACCTAAAGTAAGTCACCGTTGCACTGTCCAATCACAGATGAGTGGGCAGTGCACCTGGGATGTCACTAATGATATGCACCAACCCATCACGAACAAGGGGCCGGTGTGCTGGTTACATCTACCAGGGGAGAACAGCACTGTCCCACCCTGGTATTTTGGGAGGTATGTATATACACTCCGATATAATGTGTGCTGAAAGTAAGATATTTTTATTGTCCTATATAGTAAATGATTAAAATTTAAGGGGTAATTCAGTAAAGTGTAAATTGGCAACAATTCACTTTTCCAAGCTGCTTATTCACCAGAGATATTTATTCTCTGTATTTAGTATATTAAGTCTAAGAACAGTTCCTTGCAAAAGTAATTTCAGTTTAAACCAGGCTTATCTCACTCCTTAATGAGAAGCCAGTAATGACCCCTTCTTCTTAGGGGTATCTTCTTTCGGGCTTTTTTCCAGTACTCATTCCCCCAAAAACAGCAAACACTTCATGATACTTACTCATATGTAACATAGTAACATAGTTTATAAGGCTGAAAAAAGACACAAGTCCATCCAGTTCAGCCTATTTACCTACAATCTTGATCCAGAAGGAAAAAACCCCATGAGGCAAGAGCCAATTATTCTCATATTAGGGAAAAAATTCCTTCCCGACTTCAAATGTTACACAAAAATGGTTTAAGCTGCATTAGTCCTGCTGAATAACAATGAACGGTTAGTCCAAAAAAAGTATCATATTTTATATATACACAGCATATATATATATATATATATATATATATATATATATATATATATATATACACACATATATATATAAAATAATACAGTACTCATCCTTCTAATTATAGTAAATATTGGCATTTGATCACATAAATGAAAAAGATGCAGATCCTTTCAATGTAAAAAAAATTTGTTAAATATCGATGATCAGTTGAAAGTGGCACACTTTGCAGTATTTTCCAGTTCTGTACACCTTCAATTTATGTCCTTTGTGATGGGAAGACTTTTCCAACTGTGGCCAAGTGACAAGACCACCTCCATAAGGACTAATGGTTTATACCAGCCTGAGTCAGGGGAACACTTTTGGGCAATAAAATTATCAAAAACAGAGAGATTGAAAACCAGCTGTTTCTCCAGCCTTAAGGCAAGGTTCCCACTAGTGTATGAAGCGCAGCGCATCATACGTTAGTGTGAAAAAAAAGGCTTTTTTTGCATAGTGCAGTGTAGTCATTTGGACAGTTGGATCCATGGCAATTACATCACAGTAAGCCTAGCCAAATTCACTACTTTGACAGAAGCTGTCAGAAGCTTGATGAATAGCCTAATTACATGTGCACGTGCATGCAAATTGATGCCAAATCTGCAACTGATAGAAGCATCCAAACTGGTCGCAAATTTGCAGATAAAGAAGTAGTGAATAGACACAAATTCTTACCTTTACACAGCTGTTTGATCTTTTATTAATGAGCCCCTCTTGTCTATGAATTTGCAGTAAACTGAAGCAAACTGATCAAAGATTCACCAATCTGCAGAAGATATTGAACTTTGCTGAATATGTGAAGTTGGCAACGAGCCTGTTTGTGGCAAATTCATTAATCTATAGGGCAATTCTCACTTTAATTAATCCCCAAAACTGTATAGCAAGGATGGCACAGCTCTGATGTAGCATAAGATGACTATTCCTTCAAAAAGGACAATGGCGACTGCGAATAAATTAGTCTACAACTTAACCTGAACTAGGGACAAAGTCACATAGAAACAGATGTATTATTCACTTGTATATAGTTAGTGGGATATGGTGAGGATGATGTCACTGCATTTCACTGGAGGAATACACATCATTCCTCATGACTTTGCTTCCTACTTCTACTCGACTGACTTTGCCACACTACTCATGTGACTGTATCCATAGCAGTTTGACAAATCTATCTGCAGCTTCATCAATAATGAGAAGTGAATTTGTTACTATTTTGGAGATGCGACTCGCATTTTAGCAAGGTGAATTTATCCTTTAGTCAATAAGGCCCTTAGTGTTTAAGATTAATTGTATTACAATAATGTCTATAGTTTAGGGAGCACATGGCATACTCTAATTACTGATTTAGAATGAGGGGCTCCATCATTTGACTGCTTATTTTAACATGTTTTTGGTGGATTCAGTAAGCATAAAGCAGGGTGACCATCCACACCGGTATGAATAGATAAATGGGAAACAGGACGCTGAAGGTAGTGTACTACCAAGAGTGTTTCATTTCACTGCATAACGTATTTCGGGCAGGGCCCTTGGTGGATTCAGTTTTGGTCCCACCCTACAACCCAGGCAAAACACACACTTGAGCTAATCTCTAATAGCAATGAATGTTATATTTAAATGTGTGGACATCATTAGTGTGTCAATCATCATTGCCAATCCCCCAAAGTTTTTTTTATATCCTTCCTATAAGCAACAGCCTATTGAGTTCCCATATTTTCATCGATATTTTCTTTTGCAAAAAAACAAATATCAATCTAGTCTGAGGGAAAATGTTGCTCTGCTGGATATACATAATGGAAAGAAACTTTACAAATTGCAAATGCAGGATGACAAACGGAAATACATTTAGAGTATTGAAAGGAAATGCATCCAAAGAGTCTCAGGATGTTTTCTAATTCCTGCAGTCACCTGGGAAATGTTGTTTACTTCACTGTGGTCACATTCAGATTGGCAAAACAATATTAAAAGGTTTTCCCATAATCCTCCAAGCTATGAAATATAATGAATGGACATCCTTATTTACCATCCATTTTTTTGTCATTCCTATTTTGTTATTTAGTTATCAGTATGTGTTTAACCCATTCCTCACATAATGGTGAGTTTTAGGATTTATATATGGGGCTGATTCATGAAAAAGTGAATTTACCTGCCAAAGTGAATTCCCAACAATCCACATTAGTTATCCCATTTTTATTTGGTAATGCTTATTGATTACACTGTGTTTTTCTTGGGCAATATTCATAATTGTAGAATTGTATTTTGCTTTGCTTTGCTTAGGTGAATAGGAGTGGGTGAATTGTAGGGAATTTATCATGAATAGGAGTGTTCCTGCAAAGTGATGTCATTTTTACATAGACAACGCACCAGCAATATCCGGCAATATGCATGGATTAATATAATAAGTTACAATGTTGCCAGTATTGTCACCACTTTTGTTGGTGTGATGGTTGCCAGTGGGTTTTTTTTTACATTGTACGTATTCCATTGTAGACAATTCCAAGTTTGTGTTAGCACTTTGTCACCATATTTTCTGAGCCTTTTGCATAAAATGAGTTTGCAGCAGATTCGTTGCAGGAACCCTGCTGTAAGCCACATGAACCCTTCCACACATCCCAGAATTCTGCCGTAAGACCCTTCATTTGCCCCTTTTATTTGTCATATTGGCAAATACACAGCAGTATATGCACTGCACAAAGTCACACTCTGATGCAAGATGAATGCCTAAACTGTTGTCGTAGTCTCTTTAAATAATTGTGTGATTGTGACGTTGCTGCTACATTCCACAAATATCCTTAAACCCAAATATTTTCATGCATATTACAGGGAAACTATCATTACCAAAAACCAAAAGTTCCAGTAATATGAATTGTGCTGCTGCAATAGTATAGCAGTAATTAAAAAAACATGCTTACATTGTCATTTTCTACTATTACCCCGATTTCATGGCTGTTTCCTTAAGGAGCAAGGTTGGTAACTGTTGCCAAATTATTGATTGTATAAAATTGTTAATAAAAATCTCTTATGGGGGTTGGCCAGTGTGCCTTGTAGAGTGAAGACAATTGTAGTTAGAAAAAAATGACTGATAGAGTTGACACTGAATACCTGTGGTCACACTATAATCATGCTCAGGCTGTGTATCTGTCCAAACAGAAATTAATTACAGGTGACGTTACTAAGACACTAATTATGGGGGTTATTTACTAAAGTCCAAATTGTTGTGTGTAGGTGTGAATTCGCCAGCTAAAGACAGTCGTAGTAGACTGCTACTGTCAGAGAAATTGTTGTGGTCGCGGATTTGCTATGGGAATCCGCTGTTTGAGAATATGACAGTTGAATTCTCACCTTAGTGAATAACCCCCTTTATTATCTGTTCAGCATCTAAGGCCTGCTGGTCTGATGATCTGTTATTAATGGGTCAATTAGCATAATAAGAAAAAGGGATAAAATAGTGGCAAAAAAGGTCAACATATACATAAGCAACACATAGATTGTAAACTCTTATAGACTGTAAGCTCTCGTGGCCATATATATATATATATATATATATATATATATATATATATATATATAAAATAAAATATGCGGATTAGCTCAACATGGTAGTAACTGATTGCCATTAAGCACCTATATTTGCATGGAGAAATTCTTTCAAGACACTGGCCCTTTGAACCACAACCCTCTCTTAACCCTTAAACAGGGGTTGAAAACAACAAAATATATAACAACAATGTTTACTCATTTACTTCATGTAACATTTATTAAATTAAAGGCATACTCCCTCCCTTCATTGGCAAACAGCAGGTGTTTACAGTTTTCATAGTAGTCTCCGAAACATCCACAATGAATGTGGTTCCCAGTTCCTTTACTGGCATTACTGGGAAAACCTTCCGTAAACAGTGGACGCCCTGACTGAAAATGGAAGTCCACTACATTCCCTAGTTTTTGGTGTTACTGGTACTCTTTTGATAGAATTAGCCCCTGACAAATTGCACTGAGACTACAAACAGAAGCCAATGCATATTCTCCTATATTTATTATTTCTAGATGCAAATACCTACAGTACATTTACAGCACATATATCACATTGACAATTACAGAACTAAATGGTTTCTGTAGGTATGCACACTGGGTCCTAGGTACCAGGGAACATGGCACTCTCTTATTTTAATAAACAGCTATGAAAGGCAGGACTAGAGCTCCACTGTATAACCCTTCCATGCCCTATGTTACTTAGTAAAGTAAAATGTAACCCTTCCATGCCCTATATTACTTAGTAAAGTAAAATGTAACCCTTCCATGCCCTATATTACTTAGTAAGGTAAAATATAACCCTTCCATGCCCTATATTACTTAGTAAGGTAATATATTTTAGGAAAAGAAATATCTGTTTCCAGCAAGTTTTTAACAGTTTAAAGCATTCAGTTTTCACACTTTCATTACTTCTTTTCACCAGTTTTAACAATAATAATATTTATCAACATCAGAATGAATTTTTGTTCTCTCTAAAACCTGTTCACACTCCAGAGATGAGACATTTATATTTATTTTGGCCTTTTTTCCCATCAAAAATAGAAAAAAGGTGGCCCGGTAGCAGAAATTTCCTTTCATGTAGTCATTAATTACCTTTGCATTGAACAGGCTGTAGAGGAACATGTAGCAGTAACTCTGAACATTTGTAGATTAAGGTACCACACTTCCTATTCCTCTAGATCAATCCCTGTTTGGGAAACTTTATGCATGAATTATTAACTTTTTACTAAAAATCATTATTATTTGCAATGTATTTTTGTCATAGTTCACTACATTATGCTGAAAGTGTTTTTATGCACCACTATCCATCACCATTTACCAGGAATATATGCCGGCAAAGTACCAACATTTGCTAGAAATTGTCTGCCCTAGAAATGAATGTAAAACGCTTCTTTTATATGACATTGCCTTCTTTATGTAAATCCCTACGCAGATGACATGACTTTGGATCAATAATTCAATATGTCTATTTGTGACATATTTACCTAACCACTATCAGCAATTACTATGTTACAATTTTACAATAATTAACTCTATTGCAATTATATTATGCTAAATAGTGAATATGCATAATTGAATTTGCTACCCTCTTTGCAAACTGTTACATAGTGTGGCAAATTAACTTCAGTTGGCATATTCACTCCTTCATAAAGAAGTTCCTCAGTCCCAAGGAAACAAAGTCCCCTTCAAATTCACTGGGTTTCTACTTAGCTCCTGGCAAAGTTACTGTAATTTGTTAATGTGCTTATGTAGATGACATTACATTACATCACATTCTGTGATGACATTAGTGATGTCACAGAATGACTGATCCTAGCACTGTATAGTATTGTCAATCAGTCCTGGCAAACCAGGATGTTACTTTAATGTTTTAAATTATTAGTTTTGACTGGCATGAGCTACGGTAGGGTTATTATAAGTTGCTACTACTTCTAATGAAAAGGTGCCTATGATATGATAGATGTCAGATATGTGATTCATTGGTAGAAACATTTACAGTGTGGATATGTACATTTACTACTAGATATACCTATTTTAAGAATCCTAAGCTGTCATTTATACTGAGATGGTGAGCAGACATCTTACTTCTCTGTGAATGAAGCAATCAGGAAAGCAATCCATCTATGTCTCTTTCTCTATCTACCTATCTCTACAAATTGTATTTACTGTATACACTCCTTAGCAATAAGTTCCAATGTATTTAAATAGAAATATTGGTGCAAGTGGCTCAGTCTAGTTGCCCACATTCTATTGTTATCAATACATTAGACGTCTATATTATACAATGTTTTGGGTTGTTGTAGTAACACCTACATTCATTTCATGAAGTTAAAGATCCTCATTGACTAAAGTTCAAATAGTCACGCTAGGAATTCACATTTATTCTCCAGTTCTCCTTGTTTGCTTATTGAACAAACTCTGTGAAATGGAGATCTAATTCGAGAGACTATTAAATTGCAAACTTTTGCATCATTTTGCATGCGTGTGTATGGGTATTTGTACTATTGACTAAGATGCAGAGTGTGTCTAAGGATTGAATGCAACTAGGTGAACTGCTCCAAATTCACCTGTTTGACTTCACCATGTCAGACTGGTGAATTTTGGGGTTGATGGCAGGGATCCAATGTTTTGTGAGGCGACTATTCATTCAAAAGTGACAATGGCGACTGTGACTAAATGACAATATGACCTAGGGACAAGGTGACATAGAAACAGAATATTCACAGAATACAGTTAATGGGATATGGCGAGACTGACGTCACTGCCCTCCATTTGTTGAATTCGCCTCACTCCGCATGACTTCTCATCCTACTTCTATCTACCTGACTAAGCCACACTATGCATCTGACTCCATTAACCACTGTGTGCTTGTTCGGCAAGAGTATTCTCCAATTAGTCAATACTGAGAAGTTAATTTGGGACTCTTTTGGCTATGCAAATCGAATTGTAGTGAAGTGAATTCAACAGGTGAATTTGGACTTTAGTCAATGAGTTATTTTTCTGCAGGCTCTTTTCTAACCAACTACAATAGTCATGCTGTGATTTTGCCATGTTTCTTGTGGCGAAACTTTGCTACTTTTAGTAGCCCATGTGGCATTACTAGTAGGAGACAAAGCTATTTAAACAGAGGAAGTAAGGGTATGACTGCAGATTCACATGATTGCTTATTAGCAGGTCAGCGTGCTCAACTTTCACCCTCTAAAAACGTCATAATCACATCATACATCTAATATGCTTTTAATGCAGTTACTTTGTGAGTCACCTGGATCTAAAGTAAGATCCACATCATAAAGTATCACATCTACTGTAGTCTGGGTCCACTAGGAATTTCTCTTGCAGTTGTTTCAGAGCTGCAAGATCTACAAGTTGAAGTCTTTGTGTCACTGTTTAATAAAAAAAAAATGCATTGCAGAGTTTGCTATCAGTAAGTGGATTAATCTGTCTGCAGCTGGCTTGCTTCATGCTGAAACAACAGTGAGTGCATTGTTGATACTGTGTTATTCTATTTCTACCACTGTGTTTAGTCAGGTCAGTTAGTCTCATATACAAAAGATAATATGTAGATCAAAAGAGATTTCAAATCCAACGTTCACGAAAATGTTAAACAAGTGTTAATGATGCTGGATGGACTTCTTTTCACTTTTTTCTATTGTCCTTTATTTTTTAAGACAAGCTGGGATATTGTTCAAGCAGAAATAGAGCAATTTGCAGGCACACAACTAAAATCAATAGTAATCTTTCCATTTGATAGCATACTGTTCCACTGTTACATTGTGGTTTGGATGAAGAGGAACCATTAATACAGTACTTCCTACCAGAAGAGAGTTTAACTCTTTTTTACTGGGACTGACTGAGTTATGTTACATTTCAAGTTAAACCATATTGGTAAGTTGGGTTTGTGTTTTATGTATTTTCCAGGAATGAAATGGTCAGTACAGTGTTTTACCTGAAAAGCTCAGCATCTGCTGGGGAAGTCATATTGTCACAAACAGTGCTTGCCTTCTGTTGTGTCAGTCATACACTGCCGGCATTTGATTGCCAGCTAGCGCTGGGTTAGCGCTACACCCAGAATTTCTGGGTTGTCAGCCAATCCTGCATGATGTCAGTGGCACCAAATTCAAATTGGGGTTGAGCACTGTTACACAGTGCTCTAGTGTCAATGTCATCCAATGTCATTCCTGATGTATATATGCATTTACTGTGCCGTTCTATGATTGTTCTTCAAGTCTTCATTACCTACACTGTGTTTCAGCTTCTTCAGCAGCTTGTCTTCAGCCTTCTGAGTGTCAGCTCTGCAGCTCAGTCTTTTGGAATATCTTAAAGGAATATTTTCATGATCTTCAGGTCTGTTTCCAGTACTGTTTCAGATTGGCTGCTCTAAGAGTTTGCTTTTGCTGCTCTGTTCTTAAAGGTACACTCCCCTAAAAGTGATCAAGTGAGTTGTAGTTCTATAGTTCCCGTAACGACTGATGTCCTCAAATGTTTCAGTCAGCTGCCACCACTGGGGGTTATCACGAGGACTGCAACATGGGAAGTGCCTGCTGCAAAGGCCAATCCCCCTTGCAGAGGTTTCAGGGTGCAGACATAGCCCTCCTCAGACTCCGCTCCAAGGTGTTATCCCATGCCATCCTCGCTGTGGTAAGGAGAAAGCACTTTACTTCTGTTTCTGCACTTTCCTGCACTTGTTCCTATTTCCAGTATGCCTCATTCCCTTCAGAGGCATAATGGGCTCTGGTTGCTCTAGTTCTTTCAGTCACATCCAGTCCCATGGTTCTCTCTGTGTATTTTCCCTGCACTTCACGTTACACGTCTCCAGTTCACTACATCTCCATGACGTTTCCTGCAAAGTCACAGATCATCCCAAGAGATTTTTGACACATATTCACATTCTGTCACTAACCATCTCCATGGTACTGCTGAGGCCAAGACTCATCCTGCGGCTAGAGGCTAACCTGCCTTCTCTTACAATCAATACTAGTATTCCTGACCTCCAATGAATCTGGTTTGGTTTAGTCAATAGCGTCCTAAAATGGTTTTACCCATGCTGTCATTTCAGGGTGGTGAAGTCAGTCACCTTGGGCAATAGGCAGCCCATTTTTAAACATGAGGAAGACTTTACAACCCCTTTTAATGAAAAATGACTAGTTATATTGCTTAGTGCCTCTTTAGCCCATCAAATGCATTAGATAATACTCAGAAACATACCTAAGTCCATATTACTGGACTTACTGTTTTGCTGAGCTGGTGAGTCCCACCACAGAAGTATCCACTGTACCCCCCCTGTTGGCAGGTTCAAGAGGTACTTTGGGATTTGGTAATTTAGGATAATACTACAAGCACATACCTTCCCGGATTATCATGTTCTAAGGATTACTTTCTGTACCTAAGAAAAGTCATGGTGATGCCATTCTGTAGAGACCACCCTCTCATTGCTTGAAGGCTCTCAGATAACACATAGGACTAACTCAAAATACTTCAAATGGGAGGGGGTATACAGGGTCATACCACTGTCCCCCACACAGGCAACAACAGCCTAGGGCAGGGGTAGGCAACCTTTTTCACAAAAGAGAAAATTGTCTGTAGCTTATAACACAGCTTATACTCACTGCCTACTTTACCCAATTTTCCCCACTTAGAATCAAATCTTCCCTTTCCTGATACAACTGCTACTTGTCCAGCATTGCTTTGGCACGGGGGAAGTGCAAGGCAGGTGGTGGAGGTGTTCTCTTAAGTGCTATGCTGCAGCGTGATTGGCCCACATATGCATGGAAATTAACCCCTTCACCCCTTCTCTAACAGCAGTGATTCCCACCAGAGCCACAAAAAGGAGATTGAAGAGACGTATGTGGCTCTGGAGACGTGGGTTGCAGACCCCTGGTCTAGGGACAGAAATTTGAACAGCATTTAACAACTTTTGTGGTTTGGAGCACCCTGTATCCAGGCAGCTTTCATGGATCTCACTACCAGACATTGCCTTCCTCGCACTCCAGAAAGAGAAGGTTCTGCACCTCCTATTACTTATCACAGATATTTTAGCAGTGCTGTACTTCCAGGTTTATTTAGAGTTATGATCTATTCCATGTTCATTTTATATTATAGGGAGTAAAGTGCATATTTCTCATTTTGAGAAGTGGCTGAAATGTTTCTTCTTGCAGGTAACAATGGAGAACACACACATTTTGTGTTCCTGAAATGGGCAATTGTCTCTCATGAAAATGACAAATGAGGGAAAAAAATGTAAAATTTCATTGGCAAAGTAGGTGAAAGGTTGAAATTAGCAATATTTTCTAGGAGCAAACTTTTATAAGTACTGTATACCCTTTTAAGTCTTGTGCTAGGATTTACAGTGGGAAAAATACACTGGGATTTGACACTGTTGAAGAAGTCAACTCTGTATGACAAACTTAATGTTACACTGGGTCTTATCCCCAAATCTTCCATTTTTTAAATAATCCTATTTCATTCACATTTATAAATATCTCTGTACTATAACCTGATCAAAGATATTCAGCTTTCATAGAAAACTTCAGCAGAGGTTTCTTATATCAAGTTCTGTACCGATAAACAGACTGTGCTACTTCAAACAATGGTATGTACCCGAGTTGGGCTAGGGGCCTTTACCTTTCTCTTATAGTGATTGCCTGAGACAGCTAAACTAAGCTATGGACAGTAGGGAATGAACACAGTTCAGACAGCAAACAGGCAGCTCTGACAGAAAAAACTTGTATAAAAAGGTCTATTTTTTACATGGATTTTAAAATTAAAACTTACATAAGTAGAAGGAGCATAAAAAAAGAATAATATTCCTAACATGACACACTGGTGAAAAATTGTGCCTCACAGTCATAGCTGGAATTTATCAAACAACCAATCACAATAAGCCTGGCTATTACTTGTGAAATAAAGGAAACAGCCCTCCCCTAGTCTGCTTCAATGTAGTAAAGCCATAGCACCTACTCACGTTGACAATGAAATACTTTGTAGCTGTGTTGGGTAACTGATGCTGCCTCATATGATACTGTTATAGTTTGTTGGATTGTTGCTGATGCTTTTTCATGTGTGCTTATCATCTTTTCCTTGTTTTCCAAAGATAGTCATGAGCAGCATGTCTGTACCTCATCAGCTGCTATATTTTATGCAAATTACAATGCAGATTTTTTTAAAAACATAGTGCAGCATATCGTTTATAGTGCAATGTTTAAAGTGCACTTGTCACCTCAAAACTCATACCAATATAGGTCCTACTAATAAAAGAAACATTTTTGTAAATATATATGTATTTTAAAAAATGTACCTTTATACAGCATTTTTCTCTGTCATCTTCCCTGTCAGCCTGACTTTTCTTTCCCGAGTCAGGTGGGCGGGCCTAAGCAATTTACATTATACTGTAAGTTTAGAACATTGCAAAATTATCATATTATCCCCTCCAGCAATATTACATAGGGGATGTAGCTCAAAGGACAAGTAAAAAGTAGATTTGTGTTTCTTTTATCTGCTTTGACTACAGTCCTTTCAACTTTGCATAAGCAGAGACCAAGTGCCATTGTTATCATTGGAACTATAGATCAGAATTTCTCAACTCCAGGTTTCAAATGTCACTAAAACATCATTTTTTAAAGCTATTTCATGTGAAATAATAATGACATACACAATTATATAAATGGCATCACCTGTGCTTGATCGAGATAGGGCTAAAAACAGGATCTGTTGGGAATACTTGAGCGCTGCAGTGGAAATCTCTGTTTTTAGCAATGAGCTGCCCTTGAAATATACATTTTAGAACTCCTTCCAACATTGTGGAGGCTCAGATATCTCATTTAGTAGATAAAAATACCATTGGGACATTTTGTTTTTTGATGTTTCTGTCTCTGTATTTGCTTTGAAATGTAATTCATGTAGCTCCAAGTTTTCACTAGGAATGTAGATTAAAATTCACATAGACTTCATGCTTAACTAGAAATGGTTAATATTAAAGAAATATGAACACTAGAAAAATAAATCCTATTTCCATTGGCACATGGCATTTTGAGCCTCATTGACTAAAGTCTGAATAGTCGAGTAGAACTGTGAATTTGTGTCTATTCTCCACTTCTCCATGTTCCCTTATTGAGAAAACTCTGCAACATGGCAAAGAAACAACCAATTTAGGTAACTACGCAAATCACAAACTTACGGAGTTCTTCGTATCATTTTGTGTGCACATGCAGAGATAATTTTTGACTAAAATGTGGAGTGGTGAAAAGGTGTGAATGCGACTATGTGTACTGCACTTCACCTGTTTGACTTTTCCACTTCTAAATGGCGAATTAACGGGCTGGTGGTACGGCTACAGTTTTGCGTAAGGTGACTATTCATTGAAAAGTGACAATGGCGACTGCGACTAAATGACAACATGACCCAGGGACAAGGTGACATAGAAATAGATAGAATATTCACAGAATACAGTTAATGGGATATGATGAGACTGAGGTCACTGCCCTTCACTTGTTGAATTCCCCTCACTCATGACTTCTCATCCTACTTCTACCTGACTGACTATGCCACTCTATGTGTCCGACAGTATTCACTGCTGTCTGACTGTTCAACAAGTTTACTCTCTACTTAGTCAATACTGGGAGGTGAATTTGCATCTATATTGATGATGTGACTCAAACTGTAGCAAAGTGAATTCAACAGGTGAATTCGCACTTTAGTCAATGAGGCTTTTAATCTTTGTAGGTGAATTCCTGATTTTCTTGCCTTGTGTTTTTTTCCCCCCATTTGCTGTTTGAAGCATTATTTTATGTATTTGGCAAATACACCACCATCTCTCTTTCACTGCATTTATTGGGCCTTTAACAGTCCTCCAGAAAGTCCATTAAAGTGAAAGTAGATTTTAAATCTAAAATATAATTTGTCATGGCTGCAAGGGAGGTACATTTTCAGGCAAAATGTTGCCCTTCCTCAAACAAAGGGCTAAGTTTTACCTGTAGCACTACTACATACTGTTTTTCCACGACAAGCCTTTACAGACTAGATAGTGTTGTAATGGAGAACTAAAGTTATTTGGATGGTGGTTTGGGTGAGTTAGGGGCAACTAATAAACTTACCAATTAAGGTAAGTGCTGCCTGCCTCCTGCTTCCCATTGGCACCTAGGACTTCATAAGCTGTCTTCTGCTCTGCATTCTTTCCTTCACCTCTGGTGTGTGCAGACTCAGAATTGGCCACCACTACCATTTCTGTGCATGGTCACAACAGCAGTGAAGAGAGACGATGGACAAAGGCTGGTTTGGATGTCACATTTACCAGGTAGAAGTATCATTCAATTCACAAGCAAAAGGCAAAGCTTTAACCTACACTGGTAATTCAATTTAAGGGCCTCTCACTCAACCAAGCCACACTCCAAGTAACACTTTAGTTCTTGTTTAGGTCTGTGAAGTCTTGTCCTAGATAAACAGTAGTCACATTTATATTCAGTCTAAACAATTTAACAATAAAACAGTAATACAAACATGGCATGGGATAAATGCTCGGTATAATACAAGTGAAGAAAATTACAAGCATAGAGTCATGAAGATACATGAAAAGACAAGTAAAGAGAATAGAGGTCCCTGCCCTGTATAGTTTACAATCTCAATGGGAGGGAGATGTACATACCTTCTATTGTTTAGTGAACGTTATCACTTGCTGCGTGTAATGTGTCATGTTTTTCAGCTGTTACTGATACATTCAGAGAGCAGAAGGTTAAGTAGCAATTCTAAGCATAGAATTAAACAGTAACAAAGCAAAGTTCTGTGAGCTTGTACTAGGAACACGTTCTTCCTTTGAATTTATCTAGAAGCTACAAAGAATTTCTACTTGGTTCTCCATACCATCAGCAGTTACCATGGCAACCTTTGCTTAATCTGTGAGGCTGACAATGACTGCTTTTTGATTTAACAGTCACTGCTTTTTTTTTTTTTTAATGAATGAATATGCAATCACAATTACAAATGGCTGAAATGAATAAAGACTCTAATTCATATATTCCATGCAAATATTTTTTTAGTGTTGATAACAAATTCTGTCTTTTTTTTTCAGTTAAGCAATTTTCATAAAATGAGCATGAAAATATATTTATTATAAAAATAATATTATTTAGGAAAATAAAGAAAAAATTAAAATGGAACTGCATACAGGAACAGTGAAATTCTTACAGTAATGGTTGACCTTTAGCTGTCTTCAGGGAATGCTAGAAGTATTTAAACAGTTCAGGGTCCATCCTGACTGTAAAACTACATGTCTTCACTTTTGTTTTACTTAATTTGTCATATCTATATTCATTGATGTTTTTGTGTGATGGTCTGGTACATTTATTGCACTCTAGGTAATATTGTTGACATTAATTGTCATTAATAGCCATTTGTCAGTATGGGATTGATGATCACCTGTCTACAGTAAATGGAGCATATTCAGAGCTAGCGTCATCTTCAGAGAATTTTGTAGCTGGCGGGTTTATAAGGAAATGCAGTATGTTAATCTGTTGTGCCCGGAGATCAGGTTAATGGAAAAGTGGATTAAGGCTGAGGTAATTTCATACTGACTCATGTATTTCTTGAAAATGCCTTTATAATATACCAGAAAGGAAGCAGCTAATTTATTGTCATTTCTGACTGCAGATAAGTCATGTTAAAGCATTGCAAAAGCTGGTATGGTCATGAACTGTTGCATTTGTGAGATGACCTAGAGCTCTACACCGTAATTCAAGGGCTGGCAGCCACTGGACAGGCCTGCCTCTAAAAATCATAGGGCTTCCACAGATTAACAAATGGAGCCCCCCAATTTTTACAGGCCTCAGTTACACAGTACAAACTTCCCAGTAACACTACTCAATGACCAGTAGGCTGCCAGTTGCATTTGTCATTTCTCAATATGTGACTGCATTTCATAAATGGGTTTATAAATGAGTGCTGTTAGGTGTAATTATGTAGCAGCTGGGTAGTAAATGTTTATAGTCCCTATATCTAGCCATTTTATAATTTGGAGATTTTTGTTGTTACCTTGAGTTGTGGACATGACAATGTAGTGTATTGAGCACATATAATGGAATTCATCAACAGGATAATAATTTGCTGAGATCTAGTACATATAGCAACCAATCATCAGCTAGCATTCACAGGTATAGTTTAGAGAGACTATTTTTTTGTAAGCCGCAAAGGGGGAGGAGCGCACTCACCCGACCACATGACCTGCTGACGGTCAATCAAAAGAGGTGTTGGAAGTCATGGGCGGGGCTTTGGAGGTGCGCTCCGAGCCACAGCAAGGCGGCTAAAGAGCCACATGTGGCTCATGACCCGCACTTTGCCAAACCCAGCTCTAGGTGAAACAATAAAAAATGTAAATGCAAAAATGTCCAGCCAGTGTTCTTCTTTGTTTGAATATTTAATGGGAAATAGAGACATTTCCCTAGGCCTAGGGTCATATTTATCAAAATACAAATTCACCTGCTAAAATGAATTTACCACACTTCATAAAAATTTGCCCCTGTTACACAGTTCTACCTATTTACTAAACTGCGTATTGACGCTGCACTGTGGTGAAAAGTTGCATTGTTATTTATGTGTATAGTCATGCCAATTTTTACATACAGAACATACCAGCAATAATAATAAATAATAATAAAGGACAACATCGCCATTTTGTTCCATTTTGGTCACCAGTATTGTTGAGAATGATTGAAACTTTTCACATTCATTTTAATGATAGACTATTGCCATTTCATGCTGTCTCTTTGTTGCCATAATTTCTAAGCCTTGTGAATGAAATATTGGCAGAATAATAGCAGACACCTTGCTGTAAGCTGCTCAATTTGTCATTTTATCTGATGAAGACAAATTGGCAAATTCACACCAGTAAACCGTGCACGAATTGGCACTTTGACACATGGTGAACACACAAATTATAATCTCATTTGTTGTTAGCAGATGCACATTGAGCATGAATAAGCAAAGTTCTAGAATTGGTGCAATGTTTCAAATTCACATATCTATGCCACAGTTTATGAATGCTATCCGCCTTGGGCCCCACCCAATAATTAGCCATGTCCCTTTATGCAAATAATTACAGACTAAATTATGTGAAGATCTTAAGTGATTTATCTGTGCCTGATACATGCAAAGTGAAATCACAAATGTATCCCCCCCAAATGCCCCTAATATATCCCTGTCTAGAAGTGAGGTGCTCTTCCATTTGAGCCACCTATAGCCATGTACCTCTTTTGACTGCAAGGAAATCTGTCGCAAACCTAGATTGAAAGCATTTCTACACTACTACATCTATATAAGTTTCCCCGAGTTGGAGCCCTGAGTAGCTGATGGGTAACACAGAGTAGAATTCCAACAATCCAGGACCTGATAGTATGGAAGTCTGGGACTTGAGAAAAGTTGTAGGTGTATGAGGGGGTAGAAAGAGAGCAGTTAGGGGTTGCAAATGTGAAACTGAAAGTTAGAACTGTAATACAGGAGCAGACAGAACAGGAGGAGATCTAACATTACAATTTCTTTCTTTTTTTTTTACCATAAATGAAATGAATACATCTTCAAATTTTTGTAAAATGTATATAATAGTGATGCACAAATGTATTATTTATATATATATTTGTTTTACTCATTTTTATTTTTTGTTGCCTAGGTGCCAACATTAATGATGGACACACAGTTTTCAGAATTTACCCCAGACATTACTCCTATTATGTTGGCAGCTCACACTAATAACTATGAAATTATAAAACTCCTAGTCCAAAGAAGGGTGACCATCCCTCGACCACACCAGATCCGTTGCAACTGTGTGGAATGTGTCTCCAGCTCAGAAGTCGACAGCCTCAGACATTCTAGGTCAAGGCTCAACATCTACAAGGCTCTTGCCAGCCCATCTCTGATTGCCTTATCCAGTGAGGATCCCATCCTGACTGCATTCCGCCTTGGCTGGGAACTGAAAGAGCTTAGCAAAGTGGAGAATGAGTTTAAGGCGGAATATGAAGAACTGTCTCAGCAATGCAAGAAATTTGCCAAGGACTTGCTTGATCAAGCTAGGAGTTCCAGAGAACTGGAGATTATACTCAACCATAGGGATGACCAAAGTGAGGAGCTGGACCCTCAGAAGTGTCATGACCTTGCAAAATTGAAGGTAGCAATAAAGTATCACCAGAAAGAGGTAATTGTTAACTGTCTATGGGATTATGTGAACCGTTTTGTGATATTTACTGTATGGAGAATTCTAAATCTACAAAATTGAATAAGTTTGAAAGCTATTCTTCCTTTCTAAATAGTAATCCTTTTTTGAAGTATTCTAACAATAACCATTAGGGAAGGGAGCTTCTGAATAACCTAGTTAATAAGATCAGACTTGCAAGTGAGAAAAGATGTTTTCCAATCAAATGACAAGCAATAGTGACCCATACTTTTAATGTGGAGTCAGTGTGAATGTTTAAGGGGCTTTTAAGGGGCTTTGTGTAGTGGCATGATCACACAGACAAATATTTGCTCATTACAAACTCACACATTATAAATAATCATAAACAGGTATGGTAGAAATTAATTTTAGGAAAACATATGGTGAAGATGATTCTCATTCAATATAAAGATTAGTTTTGCTAGGAATTGTATTATGGAGTAATTCAGATCATTAAATTGTCATTAATCTACCATTATCACCAATGCTTAGAATACATATATAGAAACAAAACCATTCATTTTCATGCCTATACATTTTAAGTTACAATGCAGAATTAGTTTCATTGATAATACAGTTGTATTGTCTCACTGGAGTTTCTATTTGGAAGGATCACATTTTACACTTGGAAGAAACAGCTTTCTCATATCGAATCTGTCCAATCATCTATAGGTACAGTGAAACAGTCAATCAAGATAATTGGTAGAATTTGGAAACTGCCGAGTAAGGCTATATTATATATATATAGTTTTTCTTTAAAGTGTACCTGTCACCTCAAAACTTGAATACTAATTTAGGGTCTACAAATGAAATAAATGTTTTTTTTTTAATATATATCTATTTTATAAAAATGTACTGTATTTGCTGGCATATAAGACTACTTTTTAACCTCTGAAAATCATCTGAAAATTCGGGGGTCGTCTTATACGCCAGATATCACTTTTTTTCTCTCCTTACCTAACTCCTCCGCTGCCCAGCTGTCTGTGCTGAGCACTACAGCATTCCTTCCCCAGCATTGATGTAACTTCCTTTGAGCGACAGGAAGTTTAATCATTGCTGGGGAGAGGAAACGCTATAGCGCTCAGCACAGCTGGGCAACAGAGGAGCTAGGTAAGGAGAGAGAAAAGGAGGGGGGAGAGCACTAAGATAGCGCCCCCCTCCTTCAGAGGGTAGGGCTTGTAGGGGCAGCACAGTGTGATGGTGCTCTGATAATCTTGGAGACAGGGAGGGCTGGACAGGAAGGGAGAGCTGACCAATCCAAGCAGGATTTGCATTGGAAGAGGAGTAGTCTTATATGGCGAGTATATCCCAAACTCTATATTTTAACAGGAAAAGTTATGGGTTCTCTTATACGTCGGCAAATACGGTACCTTTAAACAGCATTACTCACTGTTATTTTCCCTGTGAGCCCAACTATTCTTTCTCGAGTCGGGTTGAGCAGGACTGAGAGGAAGTGTCATATATATGATTGACATTTACAGCACTTCCTCACACAATATTCACAAGCGCGTTCATGTAAGCAAATTCTCAAACAGCGGATTCCCATAGCAAATCCATGACCACAACAAATTTCCCATTGTAAAATCGTGACAATTTTTAAAGTAGTGACCACTACAATATTCCCATAGTAAAGTTGTGACTGTGACACTATTCTCATAAGGAAATGCGTGCGTGAGATTTGGCAGAGGGAGAGAAGATCCACGAGTATTTGGGGTCGTGGAAATAGATTTTGAGTGGCAGGTCCTAACGAAAATGGTGGCTTCCAGATCTGGAAATCGGGAGTACTTTACAGTGAGACCTACTTTATAATATTACCTTTTTTTTGCAAATCTACATTATTATTTAATCAGTTGATTTAATTTAATTTAGTTGCACAACTACAAGCTGACAGGTCCACTTTAATTTAACATTAACTATGTATAATACTGTATATCATATGTGCCACGTATTTATTTCCATGTGTGTTGAACTGTGCTTTTAATTTGCATGCTAATTTACTGTGACTCACATAAGAGTGAATTATGTTACAACAACTGTGCTTTTATTTCAGATATGGAGTTATTGTTAAGCAAAAGCTTCAGTGCCACTAGTGACACAATCTTTAGTGGCTCTGTGCAAGAGCTGTGTTCGTTCTCCCTTCATAGATAATTGAATGGGGGTGTTACCTTTTTAATTCCTCTTGAAAAAACGATTGATCACTAGGGGTGTAAAAAACATTGCACACATCATTCACCTTATTAATGATCATGTGATGCTCACTTACGCTTTATAAGAAGACAGGTTAAAACCAAACATAGAAATTGCTTTAGAGGATACCATATTTCAGTTATTTTCTATTAGTCAAGACCACCCTTTTAACTCTTTATTATTTCCCTGGATATTTGAATCCCTAGCGTATAGTCAGGTTGTCCTTGAACTTCATTTGAAAGAGGGAGCAGCATATTTATGGAATGTGATTGCTATGAATTCAGCAGTGGCTTGTTATTTATTAAATGGATAGAAGAAATATAATTGTTATACATTTATGCATAGCACAATTTATTATTCATTGTAATGACAATTTGTATTGTTTAAAATGTATACCAATATATTAATTAGTTAACATAATGAATCCTGGTATTTTTTTTAACCTTTTCAATGTTGAAAGCCTTCTGAATCATTATAATATAACACATGAAAGGAATTTAAACAAGACTACTATCATGAGCATGCGGGATGTAGAACTAATTCGATTTAAAAGCATCACTGTTTCCCCTCTAAATGAATAAGCGTAGAATACATCTTTACAATGTATTATCTTTTCATTTAACTGAATTTGTTTAAAAACTAAAAATTCTTATAAAATATGCTTAATAAAACATTACTAAAACACTTCCATTTTATAGCTTTTAACTAAATGTTGCTGCAAGAAGTTGATTGTATTATACTATTTAATATATATTCACTAGGATTCAGCTTTTTATGTGCATTATCAGTGAACTATCAAAGAAAAGCATAAAAAAATACAAATGAGCAGAGGAAAGAAAATCACAGGTCGTGTGGAACCATAGCGTTGTGCAAGACTCCTTTCCATAAAGGAACAAAATACGATCAGATCACATCACCGTTCCATATCGGAATGATTGCCTTTATTAAGGCAGAGTGCAAGCACACAATGATTCGGGATCACATTACACTTCATCAGGTCAGACACACCTGATAAAGGGTAACGTGACTCTGAAACACTGTGTATTTGCATTCTGCCTTAATAAAGATGATGGAACGATCATGGATGATGGAACGGTCCTTATGGAATGGTGATGTGGTCTGAGCATATTTTGTCCCTCAGACTGTTTGTGGCCTAGACTCAGGGTCATCTTGGACTTGGTTCCCAGGAGCACTAGTACTAAGTTGTCAAGCTTTGTGAATTCTTTGCATAAAAGCAATGCAGGATCCATGTTAGGTTTGTGTGC
>WMED01000798.1:0-31365 GCA_019650415.1 Pipa parva
ATCCAGAGCTAACCAAATTCGTTTTTATTGGGATAAGTAATTCGACTTTAGTAAATGTGCATTATGATTCTTGATTCTTATGTTATAATCACACACACACCAAAAGATTTGTTAAAAATGTTTGTTTTGTAACATCTTTTATGAATTAATCAATACAAGTATCTCCACCTAATTCACACTACTGTAACCAGATCAGCTGAAAACCCAGGGATGATTATAAGAAATGCATTTAGCAGGTCTACACTGATTGCATTTCATTTAAATACAAGCAGTTTTGATGACTCAGTGCCTGTTAATAGCACAGGTCTTAAATGTCTTTGAATTTTGGACTAGGTTCACACAAACGTATGATGCGCAGCAGATCATACGCTCCTATGAAAAAAAAAAAAATACGGCTTAATGCAAGCCGATGGTACTTACCTAGTAGTGGACACATCAGTGTATGATGCGCATATGCTGGGTCCGGAATGCTGTGTCGCATTTTGGCCGGCGTATATACACTGGGCCCAAAATGCATTATGCAGGAAGTGATGTGAACGCCAAGGGAGCTGCAGATCATACGCTCGTGTGACTCTAGCCTTAAACTGATCTGGCAACATTACTCACATTGAGTTGGTCTGACTGATCCTATACAAGCATGTTATATTTGTCTCTATAAAAGTCAAATTCACACATTCTCACTGTGGGGCATACTTGCTAAGACCATTTTTTACCACAAAAATTTTCCCCATCAAAATACATCGTTATCGATAAATATTAGTTGACAACGGAATATTTGTATTAATATCAATATTCCTTTTTCGTTGGGAAAGCATTTCCAATTGTGGCTAAGTGACAGGACCATCTATTTAGGGAATTATGGGTTTAAGCCTGTCCTAAGCACAAAAAACTCTTTCGGGCGATAAAAATTGTTTTAGTACAGTTCAGTAAACAGGAGAATATAGTGTCCATGTCAAAAATATTCTGTTTCTCCTGCATTAACTACCTGAAAAACTTTTCAACTTTAGTAAATGTCCCTGTGTATTTAATTTGCAGATGTCAAACTGAGTTGTCACTTCCTGTAAGTTTGGTACATCTCTACGAGTTGGTCTGACATTTACCTACAGAAGGTATGTGGAAGTGCGCACTTAGGGGGGAATTCACTATCAGCATGCGCATTAAAGGGATTCCCATCTCGGCGAGAGCATAAGAGTTGCCTCGCCGAGATGGGAATCCCTTTAATGCGCATGCTGATGTCCGCGTACAGGACATCAGCATGTGCATTTCAGTCTTTCCGAAGTGAGGCAAAGACTACGCACCTCACTTCAGAGGATAGTGAATTCCCCCCTCAATTTACTTTCACAGGTAGTGGTGCTAAATTATTGGATGTGGGACAATACATCACCATAAATGCAGCAGTATGTAGAAGAGAATTTGCATGCACACATATGTGTGTAGGACATGGTGTGTAACCATTTTAACTGACCATCAGTGCAGGTTTACAATGCCTATTCATCAAGCATGCGAGTCTGTCACAGTAGCAAAATTGACAAGGTGTATTGTGTTGCATTCATCAGTTTTACAGATCAGTTCAGGTTCACACTATGCGATTTTGTGCTGTGCTTTACAAAAAAAACCACACTGCAAATCCCTAATATACATACCTAATCCAGTCACACCAGCGTGACCGTGCAACAGAATGTCGTCCGGACACTTTGTGACGCGTTTCTAGGGGGCTTATGGATGTGACACGAAAAAAGTGATGCTGTAGAAGGAGGCAGGAACACTGACGGAGCAGGCACACTGTGTCGGGCAAGCCTGCATTTTCAAGACACGCTTTTCTAAAAGTGCAGAGCACAAATGTGCTAGTGTGAGCCCAGCTTTAAAGGAACAGATTAGCCGAAATTCAACTTTTTTTTTAGTTTTTTTTTAAATTGATAATAAATCGTGTTTACTGAAAGGAGTTAATTAGCATAAATAATCAAATGTATTTTTTTTAATTTCAGCCAGACAGTTCCTTTAAAGTGGTATATTATGAGGTTGATGGCTCCTACTACTGTCTTTGCCACACTATGCAGGAGACGGATTGTGACACTATGTTAATCATCTGTTTAGTGCATAAAGAGAATCTGTGAATTGGAAAGTAACGACTTGAAGTGATGACAATTCTCACTTCTCCCGCAGTGAAATCACATAACTCACTTAACGCAATTCACATTTGCAAAAGAAACATTTTTCTTGCTACAGAAATAAGGTAAGTGTGAAAATACATGTCAAGAGTCAAGATCCATCTCACCTTTTCCCCTTACCACTGATTTAATGGTAATTTTACCCTTACTTCTTTCTAAAACAAATCAAATACAGAAATAAACAAAAACTCCGTAACATTGAAATGAACTCTTTTAGGGTTAGTTTAGGTAGATTGCAATATACAAACAGCATCAAATATTTCTCCAGATTCAATTTGTTAGCTTCAGTCCTTCAACTTTTGGCATTTTGTTGTGGCTGCCTATAAAGTAATAAAAAGTGTGAAAGCACACCTGATGTTTGGGAAGGTGTTGTGCTACTAATTAAAGATTTGATTTGTTCTACGAAACTCAAATACTCAGAAAACAAAGCTAATTAGACCTGGTCGAGGTCACACAAATAATTAGATTTAATAATGTTTCATCTGCTGGTTTTATTTGGACTTAGGTCTTTATTTTGTAAAGAACAATAAAAGTAAGACGTACTTTTAAACATGATAAGTAGGATGTAAGACAGAAACTGCAATACAGAAAATAGGACCACACAACACCTAAGTAGCTTTAAATGTAACTAACTATGCATGTACTTACATAACCAGGAAGTGAGAAAGAATGGTGATGCATTCATCTCATGATCTTGGACTGAGGATGGTGGGATGAATGCTGATCTAGCAGCAGTACACTTAGGCCAGGTTGACACTGGCGTATTAACGCTAGCGCATATATGCTGCACTTGAAAAAATGCGCCACAAATCCCTATGTAACTTACCTCTTCCGGCCACAGTAGCGCTAAACGTGAGCACACGCGAACACATGTTGCCACGTATTTTACAAGCATACGTATGCGAAGAGTAGAATGCGGCCAAATAGGAGGAGCTGCAAACACCGAGGCAGTGTTCACACTGCGTCAGGTAAGGACAATAGAAAAAAAAGATATGACGGCCTGAATTTTCCAACATATTTTCAGGATGTGCTTTCCTAAACTAATACTAATTTAGGTTTTACTAATGAAATAAACATTTTTGTAAATATATATGTATTTAAAAAATATACTTTTATACAGCATTTATCTCTGTCATCTTCCCTGTCAGCCTGACTTTTCTTTCCCGAGTGTTGGGTGGGAGGGGCTAAAATGATAGCTCTTTAATCAGATCCCTTAAATCACGAACTAGCAGGGATCTAATTGGAGGAGCTATGATGTCAATCGTCATCGCCTGACCAAGGAAAGAAAAGTCAGGCTGACAAGGAAGGTGACAGAGAGAAATGCTGTATAAAGGTACACTTGCCGGCAGTTGCCGAATCCACGGCGAGTAGAGCCGACAAGACCCAAAGCAGCCAAGGATCACCGTCATGTTCAATTTACTTCAGTATGGAGAAGCGCTTAGAGGAGGCTCATCGCTGGAATGCTGGATGAGGTGAGTAATCCGCATTTTCTTCTGGCTGTCTTACCGGAACCTTCATATTCCCCTGTACCCTGCAGCAGCTGAAGAAAATGAACATTCGTTCCATAAGACGCACAGGCATTTTCCCCTGACTTTTGGGGGGGAAAAGTGTGTCTTATGGAGTGAAAAATACAGTATTTGCAAAAACGTTAATTTCAGTAGTACAACTTAAATTAGTATAAGTATTTTGAGGTGACAGGTGCACTTTAAAGATGTACAAAAGACTCATTCCTTCTAGAGGTGATTCTTTAAATACTTATCGCTAGGAATTTTATGTTCCTGATCTAGCTAGCATGCTGATTTCTGCTCTTGACAAGTGCTACAATCTTCTTCACTTCATGTGAAACCCCTACAGAATCACCCCTACAGTAGTATTAAAGAGGTCTTTTAGTCACACCAAAAATGAAAATGTCCCTTATTCCTTTTTACCTACTATATATTTGTTACAAAATTTCTGAATGTTTTTCTATTTTCTTGTTTAATGATACAGTTGTCGTATTGTATTTTCTCTCTTTCCCACAAACAAATATTTATATATTTTTTGTTTATAACTAGATGCTGAAGTAATTATACATGTAATCTACTGTTGTTAAGGGATTTTTCTGTGAGCGTCTCATTCCATGTTCCTATAAAGTTTTTGATCCCTAAAATAGTGTGTATATAAGCACAGAATAAACATTTTGCTTTAATTCCACGATAGAAATATGAATTTTTTTGCTTGCATAAGGGAAATTTTTCTCTCTTCTGCCTGATGAGGTCCTGAAGTTCTCAAAACTTGCGTAATCATCACTTCAGCATATTTTCAATTAATTAGCAGAGAAGAGAGACTTGTGGTAAGGTAAATCTTTGTTCATTTTTAATATGTTATTTACAAAAACTGCACATCTTCAATAACATTAAACAGTAGTGTTGTTTAGCAAAGTATAACCGAATATAATTATACTTTTTTTAAGATATGGAGTTGATCTTTTAGATGGTAATACAACTACACTTCAGATATGCTTTAGCAATGCTTAAAAATATGTAAATTTAAATATATTACTTACTTATCTTCCTACCAGAAATTACAACCATCTTCTGCAGTGCTGGTAAGTGCTGAGCTTCTCACTGACTCCAGACATTTTGTTGTCTGACAGTAACCTCTGTTGAGTTTCATTGGATCAATGATGTGCTAAGTCATAACAATGATTTTTTTTTTTTTCGAACACATACTGTATACATATATTTCCAACTCTGAAAACAAGCATGCCATGTTTTAGTGAAGGTGTCCCTTTAAGTGAGAGGAAAATGAATTAATTCCTTTAATTCTACATTATAAAGGAAACTGGTAATGACTTTTAGGATTTCATAGGCGGAAACTAACTTCTGCACCAATATATGGTGTCAAATATTATTTTAATTTCCTTTTATTTTTCCTTACTTTATTTTTTTTTTCACAATAACATTGAATACTCAACAACTGAGGGGAAGTTTAATACAAAACCAAAACTTCCCCTCATTGTGTGCTTCCAAGGGAATATAACACTATGATGGGCACCGAATTTTCAAAATGTACTTCCTTATAAACTTGCTTAGCTCCTAATTAGTTTCTGTGATATGGCTTCTGGGAGCATCCATGTTTTCACTATGGAGTCATACTGTTTCTTGTATTCTGGATGTCATATAATTAGAGAAGAGCATGGATAATTTCTAGAGAGCGGAACTCTATATAATCAAACCAGACTAGAATGCAGTACAAAAATACACAATTCCCTTTGGGGTAGTTTATTACAGGGATGGTTGTGGAATACAAATTTCGCATGATGCTTGCCTGCTGCTGTGACAACAGTGATTACCTACTTATGAGTCATCTCATCTGGAGGCCTACTAAGAGGTCAGATTTTGGTCTACGCTCTGCCATTCTCTATCTATTCTTTAGGCTGCCTAAAAAAATATACTCGCCGGCTGCTCATTTTTTTGCAATGCAAACTTGGAAGTTACGCTAGTCCTAAAATCACCTTGTGGTGAATAAAACACAAGTTGTTTCTGTATGTAAAGGGGAACTCTGACTTACACCAATATATAAATGGGAGTTCCATTTGAACAACTTAATCTATTTCAAGTTGGCAGTGTCTCGGTATTCTTAACATTTATTTTTAGGAAAGAGGGGGTATTCATGAGAGGTTGAACAGTCATGTACATGTCTGAATTTGTATCCATTCAACACTTCTCCAACTCCACTTAATCATCAAACACTGTGATACAGTCTATTCTCAAAAATTTCAGGATCTTATATTGGACGGGGTCTTACAGAGCTCTTCATATTACTATGCATGTGCATAGTTTTTTTTTTCAATCATAGCGAGGTTGGAGTTGGTAATTTTATGTGATTAAAATCAAAATATAGGAACGCAATTCATCTTTTATGTCTTCAAAAATATGAGATATTTATCTTTAAAAAATTACTGACTATTTCTGAGTGTTTGTGTTTTGATTTATCCAGCTCAGTCCCATGTAGGTTTGAAAGAACATGATACTGGTGTTACATATCAAATCCTAATTATTTCAGCATCAGCTAAATTATCAGGCAAAAAACTGCACTTGGCAGAGACGATGCTGGCTTGTATCTTCTGACATTGCCAACATACATCAAGAATAATACAATTAATTTTACAGTAAACTGCAATAATAGTATATTATGAGCTTGTTGTAATACATGTTCTGCTTTCCATGTGTAGCACTGATTTCCACATGATCCAACTGTGATAATCTAGCGACCTATTTTATGTCACTATAACAGATGCCCTTAGCTGTGGTGATTTGACCTCTGACATCAAGGAGGGTGTTCCCGGGATAGCTAAACTTTCCAATCTTCCTAGTACAGGAGTTTCAAGCAAATGATAAAACATAAGATTAATTATCCCTCTGAGAAGTTCTTTCTTATCAGAAAAATGAGTGAAAATAAATATCCTTAAGACATTTATTAAAAGAACTCCACTCCATTGAATATCTTTATGGCTTAGCCTGCAATGCATGTTGGTTGAATCAGGAAGTAAAGCATTTCCTTTGTGGCTTACTTATCTATGTAACAGCTATTGGTTGACAAATATCAGCTGTTAACTAAATCAGACAGTGCTATGTATAGCCTTGTTGATTTAGCTGGGTCCCCAGAAAGGACACACCCTAGCTCCAGGAGACAAATTGTCTAATAAATGTAAAATATTTTCTTGGGGGAAAAGGTAATGGGATAGTTGTTTTTAACTCAATGCCTGTCTAAAGCAGTGTGTTTTGTGATAAGCTTGATAGGAAGGGCACGGTAAAATTCCCAGGCACTGGGAAACTACTGAAATATGCAACAAAAATGGAGTCATTTCTGTGCTGCATGTTAGATGAATATGGCATATTCTCCTGCAAACAGTATTTTATCACAAAATATTTGTGTAGCTGAAGCCTCTGAAACAGTAATCTATGATCTCAGATATTCTCAGCTATGGATTTCTATATAGAATCCACATCATATGGATTATTTATCCAAAGGTATCCATTCATACCTTTACAGTGAAGTGTAGTTTCCTTTTTCTTTTTTTTTTCTTTTTTTTATTTCTTCCACAAAAAACCTCAGTCCTTGAATTTGGTTGACATATATCATAAAATCTTTACTTAAGGAAGGTGATAAGTTCACTTGAAGCTAGCTCAACTGGGAAGGACAACCACAAATTTCAAAACAATTATGCATTACCAACAATTTCCTATAAAATGATATATACCGTATATTTATGTGTGTGTGTAGGAAAAAAGCACTCAAATCAGCATAATTTTGTATCCCTGTATCCAATGGCAACGTTTTAGACTTATACAAAATACATGTATTGGGCTTGATAAAGGACCATGTATTTCTGAAATGTTTCTGTTGGATTTACAGCTACAAAATATAGACTTAGGGGATTATTGACTAAAGTCCTAATTGTTGTGTAAAGGTGCGAATCTGTCAGCTAATGATGGTCGCACACTACCCAATAGATGGCTACTGTCACAGTCACGACTTTATTATGGAAATATTATCATGACTTTAGGAATCCGCTGTTTGAGAATTTGACAGTCGAATTCTCACTTTAGCCAATAACCCCGTCATTGCTGAATTGAGTGCTGCGCTTTTCCTACATGTATAAATAATTATAGGGGATGCACATAGCCCCTTGCACAGGCACCTGCTTCCAAAGTTCTAAGTGGAGGTGACTGCTGCTATTTTTTTAAATATTTTTTTTATATATATTAAGCAAAAAATGGTTAAAACATCAAAAATGTAACTCATAATTTAAAAATTAATGTTGATGCATAAATTGCAAAACACAGCTCACATTCTCAGTCTCTCTCTCTCCAGTACATAATCATATAAAGCCCAGAGATGATGAGGATCCCAAAACAACAGGTGATCGGGGCCCACAGAGACTATAGGCCTAGAGCTGCCCCAAACCACTGAAAGCATACCATTTCCATGTTAGGGGGGGGCTGTGCAAATTTTACACTGGGCCATTAAATGTGTATTAGTGATACGATATGGATTTTTGCTACATAGTATATTTTTTTATTTAGTATACTTTTCTTTTTAAATATATTCAGTGGCATAACCACACTCGAAGACCACCTCCTCTCAGAAACTTTTCCCTAAAAAACCAAATAAGTCTTTGTCCTTTGCATTCACTGAGTGGTAGAAAAAGGAGAAAACCAAGTGACCGCTCAATCCTGAAAAATGTGTGAAGAGGGTGCCAGGAAACCAACGCTTTAAGTGTAGTTACGAAATCCTGAAAAAAATCTGTTTTAATTGCCATGATTAAGCGCCAAAGCGCGAAACGCGTAGGCCTAACATTGCTATTTTAATGGAGATCTAATAAAGGTTACCCTTTTTACTTTGGAGTGCCGGATTTTTTCAGGATTTCATTCACTGAGTGGTGACAGGTTGAACATGCAGGGGGTAGCAGGGAAGTAGTGTAGCATGGTTCCTGGATGAAAAGGCCCATGTACATCCCTAAATCTCATATTTTGCTATTGTTGTTAAAAAAAAGTAGAAATAAATTTGACACTACAATTAAGAACACCCAACTATATGCTAATATTCTTTACAATATATGAGGATTTGGAATAAATTTCTTATTAGGAGAACACGACAGGAAATACAAAAAAAACCTGCTTCTTGGATGCTTTGTGAATTCTAACAATTTCTTGTTCTTGTATAAAAAAAATAAAATAAATAAATACAATAGCGAGTTCATTTAGACAATGATCTTAGGCACTTTTTAAGACTGTCCTTATTTTGTGCATGTCCAGCAAAAATATGATTTCTCAAGAGGTTGTTCAGAGACCAGTGGAAGCACAAAGGACCAGTTACAATATGTTTCCTCTGATCCATATTTGGTTCCTGAAGACTAGATTCCTAGCAAGCATTTCCCAAAGGGCCTGTAGGCAGCTCCAGTACTGATCTGGGAAAGGAAACTGCATTTAGCCAATTTCTCAAGACCTAATGCTCATCTGTTAACCTGCCAGGTAGTGATATCACTGACAGAGTTATTATGTTTTAAAGGACTCAATCATGAAAAGATTTTTATGCCTCTTAAAATTGTAAATAAAAGATGTAAGTCAGTTTTAATAGTTATGCTCAGTGTGTGGTTTGTATTAGAGAATGTATTTTCTTTTAACTTGATTTTATTTAAAAGGCAACTGTTCTGTGGTGCTCTGTGGTTATGATTCTATTGTTAAAACAGATCAATTCACAAGCATTTGTCACCTCTCATAATGATTCACTATTTGTCTCTCTACAGCAGTGCAGACTGAAGAGACGGTAGAGGTAAGAAAGCTAAGCACACTCATGTCATCTGACGCTAGTTCCCCAGTGCTAGCACTGGTATATTAAGGACATTGTTTCAGTTCATGTGAGCTCACGCCAGGTATGTCAAACATTATGATCATTATATAATGTGACATATGATCCATCTTTATTATATTTGGGTTACACTGCCCCAGTATCACATAGAGATAGTTTATTGCTGTTAGATCATCTTTAAATTCATCAATAAGTATTTTTGACAAGTCTTTCAATTACAATGATAACTTTAACATTTTATTTAAAAATGTTTAAACTATTTTCATGGTTTTCTAATATTGACGAAAAAGAAATAAATTGTCTACAAAATAAAGTGTTTAATGCTTATAAAAAATTATATTTTCTGTGGCCGTACAAACATTTTAGGAATCAGCGATGGCATTTTATATGAACTGATAATCAGAAGTGCCCACCTCAGAGATGGCATAAAACAACATATTACTCTCACAAAAGAACTACTGCTGAAAATTAACAGCAGTTTAAAGGCACAATAAAGCTTTATCCCATGAAAGAGAGGAAATAAGCTTCTTTTATATATAATATTTTGTTATATAGTCAAGGCCGGTTTTAGAGAAACTGGGGGCATGGGTTTATGGGTAAGAAAGGGAGACTAGTATGATAGTTTGCACCAAGGCCCACTTGATTCCAGTAATGCCATTGCCACAGGTAGTACCTATTCTACTGGGTACAGATAATTTTTGAAAAATATTTCTTTCAGGGGCATAATGGTTGCCATCAGCCCAACCCCAGGGGGCTCTGCTACAACCCCCTTGGAGCTGGGTCCATGAGCAACTGAAGGATAGAAGAATAAAAGCTGCACACATGTAGAAGCTGGTATATAACCAAGTATTTTACTGACCAGTGGTAAGCAGTGACATGCAGTGATGTGGTATGCAGTGACAAGCAGTGGTATGCAGTAACAAGCAGTGGCAAGCAGTGACAAGCAGTGGTAAGCAGTGAAAGCAGTGGTAAGCAGTGACAAACAGTGATGTGGCTTGATAGCCTAGTGAGATTTTCGCTGCCTCTGATCCAGACAACCCCAGCTTGAATCCCAGGACTTACAAGAAGGAGAGCTCAAGTTTGAAGCGAAGATTAAGCCATAGAAATGCTCAGGATCTGCAGAAGACTGAGAGAGAGAGAATGCTAAGAAATCACTTTGTCTGCTCAAGTTTGAAGTGAAGATTAAGCCATAGAAATGCTCTGGATCTGCAGAAGACTGAGAGAAAGAATGCTAGAGGAATAAAAGCTGTGCACACATAGAGACTTTTATATAACCAAGTATTTTACTGAGCTGTGTGGTAAGTAGTGAAAATAATAATGTACACATGTAAGGTTCTGTTACCAGACAAATAGCAGTCCCTGTTTAGACATCGTTTGGTGTGCATTCATACCTTCTCTCTATCTGCAAACACATTTTGGCCCTGTACAATTGCCCAGTTTGCTAGTCCTGTATATAGTACAGAACAACAGTATATTTACAATACAACAAGGCAGATGATGTACTGCCTGAAATGGCTGAACAGATGCTATTTACATTCTTGGTCAACCTGTTCATCACTTGAAGAAACATACCCTTATTTACATATGGTAATTCAGAAACTGTTAATTTGTAGGAATATATATGCTAATTTTATATAATTACCAAACATTGGTCTGAAATTTACAACAACAAAAAAATGCATGTTTAGCTTTATTTTAAAGTGGATCTCCCAAACAGTTGGTATCACCTGCCATGTTCAAAACTGGCATTTAATATGAGTGTATGAGATATTTTCTCCATATTGAATATACTGATTAATAAAGCAGTCAATCTCAAAGATAGCAAATTTACAAGTGCCGTATTTGAAGGACTGCCATATTAATCCAGATATGATTTTGTTGTTACTGATCCTTCCGTTTTGTTGGTAGAAAGAAAAGATAATATTAAGAGGTTTGCTGGGGAGGTATATTTTGTAAACGAGGTATTAATAGCTTATCAAACTTGGTAGAGCAATCTTTAGAAATAAATGTTAGAATATGGTGATGGAAAACTTTGTCTACAACTAGCTAACTAAAGCAAATGCAATGGGTTATTAGGCTCCTACAAAAGAAAATAATCTATGAATTATTTTATTAACCAACATCTCCAATGAATTTAGTGGAATGGTATCTGGTAATAATGTAATTGTATTTGATAACATATAGAATATTGTAAAAAACAAAATTGGTGTTGGAAGCGCCAAAATAAAATATATGAAATAAACCTTTTCACTCCTGAGGAAGCCACAGTACTTTTTAAAAGGTGGCAAAACGCGTAGAGTGGCCAGTACCATCTTATTAATCCATTCTCTATCTATCTATGTATCATTTGGTCATTTTTTAATATGCTATGATTTTACTCAGCCTGTCTGTTTGGCACTGAGGTGGGAATTCACCATTGAGTGGTGTGAGCTCCGAATCCTTCTGCTCACTTCGCAAATGGTGTTATGCGCTTGCTGATGTCCTGCATGCAGACATCAGCGAGCGCTTTAAAGGGATTCCGGTCTTGGCGAGGCAACTCTTTTGGTCTCGCCGAGACTGGAATCCCTTTAAAGCGCTTGCTGATGTCCGTGTGCAGGACATCAGCGAGCGCATAACACCATGTGCAAAGTGAGCCGAAGGATTCGGAGCTCACTTCGCTCAATGGTGAATTCCCCCCTGAGTGTTACACAGAGGATTTGAATTATATTGAATTGGATTAATGGATTTTGCTTGATGGTTTATCCTTTTTAAATCGAGTTTGGCTTGTTTTAAGTCCTTGATTTCCCACTTGTATATGTTTTATTGGATGCTGGAATTTACAAATAAATCAATTATGCTTTATGGACGTTGTCTTCCTGGCTTATACATACGTGTACCAAGAGAATTGAACCTTTGAGAGGAGGCTCTGGTTACAGAATCATCTAGTCTTTTTAGACTGATATGCCTGGCTTTAAATTTCTTCTGGTGAGCAGATATTAATGTCAGATGTGTATTTTCACTTCAATGGTGTAGTCACACAGTGTTTTTTCCTCACTTATATAATTTAATATACAGAATAGTATGTCTCATATATTGGAGCAATTGGGTTCCTTTTCTATCCCACAAAATATTTATTGGATAAAGCACTATATAGTGCCTTTGTGCACTTTTTTTCCACAGGCTTTTGGATTTTGTTTATATAGAATATTGTGTCTATTATTTTATACCTAAACTGGATCCAAACCATATGCAGAAATGTAGCCGGTTAATATTTACATCTGAATAATCTACTGTAGCTGCCTTTATACAGTAGAGTATATGTGAAGTAACATATGTTTGGTGTAGGTAGTGAAATTGATTGAGCACTTCTGGATTCCAAAATGAGACCTTTGAATGAGTGCATTGGCATATCTTTCCAGATTTCATCATATTAGTCAACTGCAATTTCAGAATATTAAAAACAATGGGTGGAAACACTTGCGCTATGGGTGCAGTCACTTAAAATGAACCAGAAGATTAGTCTGAGTGCAGACTTCTATTACTTGAAGTTTGCTGCAAAAGTCTCAGTCCACAAAATACTTTAATCCAACAATCCTCAAATAGTGGGACCTTAATGGAAAAGAAGAATAAATACAAAAGAATTCTAGTGCACAGATCTTTTAACAAAAAAAAAAAAAATCTCTGTTCCAGTGTTCCAGAATGTCCTAGAGAATGTCTAGGATTATGTACAATTAATTCATTAAGAAATCAACTAGTGATGTCACTTCTGGTACAAACATTGAAATACCATGTACCACAGAGACATTTAGGCTACACAGCACCTGGTTTGTTTTCAATTTTCCTGAGGAAGCCTGAATAGGCAAAATGCGTAGTAAAGGACTATTTCTGATGATTTGTTCATAAAAGGTGTAAAAATTACTGCACTATTGTGACTCTTTTTTTGGGGGGGAGATTACATCTTTTTAGTGGATCACATACAGAGTCTAGCTGGAAAATGGAATCCACATACTGAAGGATGGATTTGCATTTATCTATACTGCAAAATGTGAGTGCATTATTACAGAAACACTCTGTAGGTGTTAAAAAAATCTCTGCACCATAAGTTTTTGTCCTTGTTCTTATTCTCCATTAAGGCCAGTGCATTTTCCCAACTATTTGAAGGTTTATTTATTCATTCATTTTTATATAACGCTAATATATTACGTAGCGCTTTACAGAGATTCATCTTGTTGAATTTCAGACTATTGTTGCCTATCTAATGGTACACTTTTAGTTAGAAAAGTAGGGAGTAAAATATTTGAGAGATTTCTTTTACTCATGGCAAAATCTTCAATTCTCCTATGCACAGAATAGATAGAATAGATTTTCTACTTTTTAAGAGGACACTATACCCCCCATTATCATAAAGGTTAATAATGCAAGTATATGAACACCAAAATGAAATGTGATATATTTTAGCAATTACTGATACAATACAACATGACTCTTATTGATAAAACAGTTGCACATTCCAAGTACAATCTCTCTCTGAAGGGATTCCATCTTATACCTATAAGTCTAGCTTCTTTGTTACCACAGGGCCTATTAAATTTCATGTTCACAAGCCCCTGTTAGTTTGTGAACTACTTCTAGTTTGTAGTAATACCTTTAACCAGTGCCACACTGTTTAGTCATAGAGAATCTGACGCTGATCCTTGCTCTTGCCTCTGTTCCCATGTGTCTGCCTTACATAGGTCCCCTTTTAGTGACAGTGGATTCTGGATTTCTGTTGCTGCCATAGATAAAATCTGGGTGCCCAAATAGTGCTGGTTCTGCTGCTTTCCCTCCTGATACCTCTCCTAGGGACAGATTGTTACAGTGCTGGTAATCTTTTCCTGTCTTTTTGGTCTACTAAAATGTGCCATTTGGCCGGAAACCTGAATTTGGTATTCATATGACTAAGATTTTAGAGAAATATAAAAATAAATATTAAAATAAAAAGCCTCTTTTTCAGTTAGTTTCCTTTGCTAGTTATCACTGGCCTGTGAACTGATCAAGTCAATGTAAAATCAGATTCTCCCTTCCGCTTTACAGATAGAGCCAAAATGTCTGAATCATCATATAGAACCCATATTGAACTTTCACATGACCTGTGTAACTGCTGATATGGTCTCATGTCCTGTCTGAGCCAATAAAGCAATTGACAATGCATATAGGTCACAGATATTCAGGAATTGTAGTCTGACAAAAGGAGCTATTTATAAAACTATTTAAAGTAATGTGACCTTGCTGTCTAAAATGAATTCCTGCAAGCAGTTTTGGAAGATGTGTCTGTAATATCTTGTCTGTGTCCTCCTATATGTTAAAAATGAAGAACACTCCAGAGTTTACTTTTCTCAAATGCAAAGACATCAAAGAGGGCTATTCACTAAGAAGTCAATTCAACTGTCGAATTCTCAAACAGCGGATTCCCATAGCAAATCTGCGACTGCGACAATTACCCCATTGTGAAGTCGCGACCGCAACAATTTAAAAATTTGCGTTTGTGACAATTTTCCATATTACTGCAACAGTTGCATTTAAAACTTGCAACTGCGACAGTAGCAGTCTATTGCAACTGTCTTTAGCTGGCAAATTCACTCCTATACACAACAATTCCAACTTTAGTGAATAATCCCCCCAAATTGTTTACCCCTCCCAACCTTAAACCCATAAGTTTTCATTAATAAATAAAAGTATTTCAGATGGGGGAAACTCTATTTTTGGGCCTAAATCAGGGATGGCGAACCTATGGCACGCGTGCCAGAGAGGGAACGCAGAGCCCTCTCTGTTGGCACGCGAGCCGTCGCCAAACCCAGTGCCTGGCCTGCACTGAAGAAGCATACAAAAAGCGAATTTCGGCACTCCAACATGTAAATAAAAAGTTTTCTTTATTTCTCACATATCATTTAAAAACAAAGACATATAGCCATAGCCTACGCGTTTCACGCTTCTATAGCCATGAGTAAGCGCTAGAAGCGCGAAACGCGTAGGCTATGGCTATATGTCTTTGTTTTTAAATGATATGTGAGAAATAAAGAAAACTTTTTATTTACACGTTGGAGTGCCGGGATTCGCTTTTTGTATACATATAAATACATATAGATTTACACTGTATTTGTTCATCATATCACATATTATATTATATTATATTATATTATATTCTTTTTGTATTTTTTATTATACATCTTCCAGTTATTATATTGCTTATGCCTTCCTGTATCTCACACTATTTGCTTCACTGGTTACAATCCTTAACATTTTCATTATTGTTTTATTTTCCATTGGGTTTTCTCTTTATATGCATATCTTTTGCATCTTACTTCCCCTTTATTTTCTTTCTTTCCATCTGTCAACGCCGCTATTCCGTTTTCACTTTTTTGTACTATTATATGAATTGTTTACAGGCTAGTATTTTCTTTCCATGCAGCCGTTAACCATCACAGGCCAATATTTATATATACACACATTTATTTTAAATGTTTAACTACCCTTTCTATTACTTTAATCATGAGCGCTAATTTTATACATTGTATGTCTCTGCTCGCCGTATACCACAAGGCTGCCCTTTAACCTCTATGACGTGACGCTGCCACTTCCGCGCCGCGGACATTTTACAGTCTGGCAGTTGTGGCGGTTTGTCTTGCACTACTCCTATTGATTGCATACTGTTTAGTTTGTATTAATGGTTTACCATACATTATATGAAGGCACTTTGACCTCCGCGACGTCACGTTATTACTTCCGCGTCACGAGTACACCGCAGCCCGGCAGTAGGATCTACACAAATTGTTATCATACATACTCAACCTTTTTCATTTGTTATTCACACCGAGGGCCTGTAATTGGATACACAGCTGCAAGGTAAGCTAACACTATTTATTCTCATTGAATTGGAGCACCCTTACCTATGATTAAGCGCCCTAAGCGCGAAACGCGTTAGGGGGTGCTCTTTTGCTATTGTTTTTACTTGCTGCCTGTTTTTAATGGATACCATTAAAATTTGTTTTTAACTTTTTGGGAGTGCCGGTTCCATATCTTTTGAACCACTACTAGGCGTTTCACCGAGCACCCCTATTCTACCTGCATTTACCTGCAAGATTGAGCGAGTCCACCTCTATTTGCCTGCTATTCGCTTTTTGTATGCTGTCTGGAGAGTCCGTCTTCCTGGAGCACCCATTATACATAGAGGTCTGAGCGGTTAGTACCTAATATATTATATTGCACTGAAGAAGCGCACAAGAGCAGGGGAGTTCTCCTCCCCCGACGCATGTGCGCTCCTCCCCCGGCGGTGGCGTGATGACGTCACTCACCAGCACCGGCATTTCAGGGGACGCGCTCGTGGGTGACGTCACCCCTGACCTAAATCATACAAGGTAACTTTGGTGCAACTCAGATGGGTGCTATCTAAGTTGCTGTTATCATTATCTTTTTTAGGGTAGTTTACATTGACAACAGTGACTGCAACAGTTGTGGTGAGTGCAATGTTAATATTACTTTAATGCAATTCATATAGTAGCTGTTAACACTGCAGCAACTAGAAGCATTGCATGAATGTTGCAGTTATGTTCCACTCCCAGCAACTCTTGCAGTATTCCATTGAACTTAACGGAATTGCACTGAACTTGTTTACACTTTTTGCAGCTTATCATCATAGTTATAATTCCGCATGAAGTGCTTTGAATAGTTATAGCAAATGAAAAGCATTAAAAGCTCACAAATATCACAAGAAGGTTAAACTGACAATTTTGCAACATGCATATACATATTTTCTCTTATTTGTAACTGATCATTCAAGAAAATGAAAATGTATAATTGTATTGAACAATATTATACTATGCCATTGCTTCTGAAGGAGTGGCTTATAAGTATTGTTGGTTTATTAGACCATAAAAGTTTGTTTTCTTATGAAGAACAACAAAAACATGTAGAAACAATTTATTGTAACATGTAGGCTGATGATATGGACACCAATAATAAAAAACATACAAGAAAGATCATTTACCTTTAAGTTTAAAAAAAATATAATGTCATGCTGTAGTTCCCAGAGTAATGGACAGCCTATATATGTAAATATTATACCCTAACGTATCAAAGATGCAGAGAAGATGAATTATATCAAATATAAAGTATATATTTACTGATCCTATCAACCATTGGCCAAGAGTGTGGGATCAGGTCCATAAACATTTGTTGCGTATAGTTGCGAATTCGCCAGATAAACACAGTCGCAATAGGCTGCTACTGTCGCAGTCGCATCTTTATGAGAATGTTGTCGCAGTTGCGACTTTATTATGGGAAAATTGTCGCAATCTTAACGTTAAAAAATTGTCGCGACTTTACAATTGGGTAATTGTCACGGATTTGCAATGGGAATCTGCTGTTTGTGAATTCGACAATCTAATTCGCAACTTAGTGAATATACCCCTTATCCTTTGCCTATAATCTACTGGAGCAAGGAGCATGAATCTTATTAAACCCCTCCTGTGGCATCTCCCATGCAGGTGTATAGCACTTTTGTTTTTAAATGTGTTTAAATCCATTTGCCTCCCTAAACCACTGGAAAAATGGGAAGGAAGGAAACCTATGGACCCTCTCTTGCAGAAAATGACCTCATTCACTGCTTGGGAAGGGATGTGTATATATTTATATTACTTTCCTCTGCATTTACTTGTCTCCAAACTTACTGAAATAGGGTTTTGTACTAAAGTACTTCTAACACAGCAAAAAGGTAGGAAAAAGGGAAGGTAGCCTTATAAGGGTCCTATGGATCAATTCCCATGCTACTCTCCCCCAATTTTTGCATTGGGTGAAGCAGAAGGTCCATAGAGCCACCTGTATTTATATACATGACACCTTTATGCTCCTAAACGTGGGTTCAAAAGACTTTCCTGATTGATTTGCCCATATCCCACCACACAGGAAGTGGAGTCATTTAGATCAAAGGCATACATCTCTAATTTAAAGGGTGTTACAATACACAGACTATTGGATTGCTTTATAACGCATGTTCTCTTTCCATTTAAACACAATGGGAATGTTCATAAACCCACAAAAGGAATATTACATTTCACTTTAAGGATTCTTCCCAAAAAAAAAAGGTAAGTGAACTAAGGTACACAGGCACAGCTGCCCTAACATTTTTTTTCAATTCACTTTTAGGGCAAAATTTACTGAGTGAAATCTCAAGAGTTTTTTTTTAGTTTTTTTAATCTCGAATTAAAAAATTTTTTTTTTGATGGAAAGGTAGCCATACTTTAGTAGCGTGACCACCTTTCCTTCAAAAATTTTGAAAAATTGAGATAAAAAAACTCAATCTCGAAAGAAATCTCGTGAGAACAATGCGAGATTTCTCTTAGTAAACTCAGAAAGACCCAGAGCCCGTCTAATAAATTTCACCTATAACTTTTAATTTTTGTTTTTCATTTACAAAACTGGAAACTGGGAAAGCATCCTATCATTTTTTAATGGTGTTTGTTCTGCAGTCAGGTATTGCACATGCGACATTATCCACAGATGTTAGCATTTTGTGCATGTGTCTGTGTAACTTCTTTTGTAAACTATTTTATCTGTATATTGTCAGCCTTTGTGCATCCAACTTCAATGCAGATTGTAACCTATTCTTTTAACTAAACGAGCCTATGTTTTAGACTTTCAGCTGTTGTGCATGAGATGTTGAACCTAGTATGTCACCTCTTATGTATGGAAATTCTTCAACTGCTCTTGTGAATTCATTTCTTGCATTAAACGGTCATTATAGTGCTGTTATAACTGTACACGTACATATAAAACTCCTTTATACTAATCCAATTGCTGACACAAATAGTTAAAAAAAATTTAGGGAAGAAATACAACTTTATTACAATTTCTATTTACGGCTTGAGAGAGGCTAAGGGGGTTATTCACTAAAGTCCGAATTGTTGCGTATAGGTGTGAATTCACCAGATAAAGACAGTCGCAATAGGCTGCTACTGTCGCAGTCGCATCTTTATAATTGCTGTATAGTGGTAGGTGCTGCAAATCCCTGGGTGTGTCCGCCTCAGTCAAAAAGATAGTGGAGCATGGGGTGCTCAGGTTGGAAAGAAAGCCGTTTCATAAGCAATTTATGTATGGAAACCAGCACTTCCAGTTGTAAAAGCAAAAAAGTTTATTCCTTCATTGGGGTGCCAGCATTACATGCTTAACTTTTATTTTCCATGATGCCCATTGCTTTTAAAATGAAGAAATAAACTTTTTTGCTTTTACAACTGGGAGTGCCGGTTTCCATACATAAATCGCATCTTTATAATGACAATATTGTCGCAGTTGCGACTTTATTATGGGAAAATTGTCGCAATGTTAACTTTAAAAAATTGTCGCGACTTTACAATTGGGTAATTGTCATGGATTTGCTATGGGAATCTGCTGTTTGTGAATTTGACAGTCAAATTCTCACCTTAGTGAATAACCCCCTTTAATCTCTTTTCCAAGTCTCAGATACTTATTAAATGAGCAGAATTGTTGGTCTTTGAAACATTCTGAGTCTTATTACCTAAAGCAGCTGAAAAATTCAAATTGCTTGTAAACTACAGCACGCCATAGGCATTTCCTTTAATTGTTCTAATGCAGGAATGATTGACCATCACTGCTGTAAAGGTAGTAAAATTCACTAATAAGAATAAGTAATGTACAGGGTCTATTATTCTATGTACGTAAGATTTACCAAATCTTATTATTTTGGCCTCTGCTGACGTGTTATTAATGTGCTTTTGATTGTGTTGATTGTTGATTTGTGTCTGTGGATTTTCTTTGATGTCAATTCTCAGTTGCTTAATAAAGGTCTAAAATATCTATGTGATATCATCACTGACATTATTATTTTCAGTACAGGAAACAATGCTCAAAAACATTACATACAAAATTCCAGTGCAGCATAAGATATAGATATAAATGGATGAAGGCCTGTTCACCATAAAGCATACTAAATAATTGGGTGTCTAACATATTTAGGGCGAAATTTACTAAGGGCGAAGCGATCGTCCGAAGTTAAATTCCGTTTGCACGTGCGAAATTTCGATCGATTTCCGATCGTGCGATCGGAAATCGATCCAAATTCCAATCGTGCGATCGGAAATCGATCCGAATTCCGCACATGCGGTAAAATTTGCGATCGGGCGGAAAAATTCTAGCCTTAAAGTGCATGCGTCACTTCACAACTAATACTAATTTAGGATGTACTAATGAAATAAACATTTTTGTAAATATATGTATTTTAAAAATGTACCTTTATACAACATTTCTCTCTGTCATCTTCTCTGTCAGGCTGACATTTCTTTCCTGAGTTGGGTGGGCGGGGCTAAATTATGATTGACATTATAGCTCCTCCAGTCAGATACCTGCTAATTTGTGATTTAATGGACCTAATTGGAGGAGCTATAATGGTAATCATCATTTAGCCCCGCCCACCTGACCCGGAGTTTTGAGGTGACAGGTACTCTTTAAATAGAAGGATAAAAATGCTTCCTCTGAACATGGTTGGACATTTCCCTTTAGGTACCATAATAATTACTATATTTATTTTTCCCCAAATTAAGCAGTCCATTTCATTAGTTTGAAATATTTTATTTTATTTTTTTTTTTTTATAAGGATTCACACAAATCAAACTACTGGTCTATACACATTTCTTAAGAACCAAAATGTGCCAGAAATGTCTGAATAGCTCCAGAAAAAAAAGATATTCTAGTAGAAGTTGATTTTATCTCTTGGTTTTAATAGAGCAGTGTGAGGCACTACAGACTTTAAGTATACTCAAAAGTTAAAGAAAGAATTTTTTAAATGTATTTTTAATTAAATGTAGTTTTTTATTCAATCCTATACATTATTATTAAGTCTAAAGGGGAGGTAATGTTTAATGTTTGAGCTTCATGTTTGACAGCTGGAGTCTTTTGTTTCATATAGATTTATTTTCCAACAAAATTTTCACACAATGTACCATAATAATACCTTTGCATTGTATGGGCCTATGCTATACTGCTATACTGCATACATTATGGTTCAGACTGATTTTTTTTGGGACCTTGGGAGAAATAAAGAGCCCCATATAAATTCAAAGTCGTTAAGTGTTTTATCCTTGGTTTTATCAATGTAAATTTATTTTATCATCTTTACTTTAAACAGTAGCTGAGCATGAGATAAAAGTAATAATAAAAGGTAAAGGTTTTTAACTTCTGTCTTCTTCACTAATGTAAGCCATTCTTCCTTTTATAAATAGGCCACATCAGTAACACCTACGTTATCTGTATTTCTTTATACTAAAAGGATTCATTGGTGGACACGCAATCCATTTATGGATGCAAGTAGCGCTGGATGGATATAAAAATGAAAAGAAGGAGAAGAGTACCTCTCCTAGTGTGATACCATCGATTTAAGTGATGCAATTGTGATGTTAACATATATAATTCGTGCACTGTGCCAATAAGCTAGTGACTGCTGCCTGTGTGTGGTGTTCACAAGTGCCTAGGTATTTTGAGTGGCATAAAATAATTTGTGATAAAAGTACCTATGATACTCCGAACCAATATTGATGTAATATCAGTGAAATGAAACAGGGGGCAAGTCACTACGACTCCCCCCTTTTTTGATTGCACTCACCAGAGAGTGCTCTTGATAAAAGCACTTAGTTGTACAAATCCTTCCTTAATGGTCTGGAACCCCTCTGGATCCCTTTCCTCAGTGCAGGCTGCGTGATCAAATTCCCAACAGGAAATAAGGAATGTGGTATATTCTGATTAAATAGAAGTTTTTATTTAACAGGTATATATACACATAAAATAGACTGTAAGTCCCTTAAAATGGCTGATTCTGCTCCCAGGATTAATTCACTTAGGCTGCAGTGATCGATGCAATAAAGTACTAAAGTCTCACTGATTTCACTGATATTACATCAATATTGGTTCGGAGTATCATAGATACTTTTATCACAAATTATTTTATGCCACTCAAAATACCTAGGCACTTATGAACACCACACACAGGCAGCAGTCACTAGCTTATTGGCACAGTGCACGAATTATATATGTTAACATCACAATTCACGTGCACAACTGCACCACTTAAATCGATGGTATCACACTAGGAGAGGTATTCTTCTCCTTCTTTTCATTTTATATCCATCCAGCGCTACCTCACGTATTCTGGCTGACCAGAATTCATAAATTGGACTTTTTTTCTGTATAAGAGGAGATTGGGCAGATCACCTCATCGGTTTAAACGCAGGAAAATGGGACATTACTGGACTATCATTCACAATTAAGTCTTCCTGGTAAAAAGACTTATTCATCATACTGAGAGACATTTTTAAGGTTTATAATTATGCACATTATTAATCCAATTTGTGTACCAGGTTATCAATTCTATAACAGGGCGCTGTACCATACATATTGCAGTTTCATTTATGGATGCAAACCTCCTTGCCCTTATGAACCTGCTATTGGATAACCATTTTGAGATCCCTGTTGAGTAAAAACTGTAACTACGCAGTAAGTTATTCTTATCTATAAGATAGTTTATTGTATCACTCTCTTTTCTTGTGTTTGGTTGAGATGTGTGCAGTATACTCTGCTCTGTGCCAGTCCATACACATACCTACAATAGTTTATTTCTACCTTGTTCCTTATGTGGGATCATGTTCTGTCTTATACATAATAACACTGGCATATGGAGTTAGGGGCATATTAACTCAATGTATGTATATGAATCTGAAATAATTTATCTTTTTAACATTATGTCCTAACAAACACTTCGAAATAGCCTATATGTTAACCCATTTAGTCATGAAGCACAACAACAGTATACTCTCCATATGTCCACCTACAAATGATATCTGAAACAATATGAAACCCAAACTTTCCTGATTCATTGACTCACAAAGTACATCATCCCTGTAGAGGCAAGGGGACCAGTGTTCTAGGATGGTCCTTTAACTACTGCGATGTAGTTTATTAATCCTGGAAGAAACAACATCACCTAATAAGGTCAATAATAGCATCTGCTCAGGACAACAACCTGCTGTCACTGCACAGAGAAGAACATTTTTAGCAGCTGGCTGTTGTCCATGCTCATAGAGGATCACTCACACTGTGGGAGCTTTGTTGTTCTGTATGTCTTTGGCAAGAGTCACAGTGCACGGTTTAAAATAAAAAAGTAAGTCAGCTCAGCACAAAAACCCATATCAAATTTTATCCGTTGCTGACCAGATATTTTTACCAAACAGTAATCCATAAACAGCACTCTCAACCTTTTTGGAACACTTATGGCAAACAGTATTCACCAACCTTTTTTGGGTCAACATCTTAGTCCTTTCTTAAGCTTTTGCCATTCTAGCCAAGCTTTGGCTTTAGGTTGTCATCTGCCTGGGATTTGACTGTGGTGGGAATGCACAAAGCTGATCTTGCACAGAGTTCCTTTTGCTGAGCAAGTCCACCACTGTGATGTATAATACATAGTTTTATGTTATTGGAACTGGAACTATTGGGGGAGGAGGCTGAGTAGGGATATAGCAGGCCTTCCTTGAGCTCAGGCTCGTTGTGAAGCATAGGTTACATTATAGATTCTACCCAATGAAAGGGACCCTTGCAGTGATTTGGAGGCTTGATAAGGTTTAGATGCAGTATGGTACAGCAGAAAAATGAGCAATAGATATTTTAGTGAAAAAATAAACAGTTATACACACTTTTACTAGAAGCATATAAGTAGCAGTGGAACTTGGTAGATCAGGCATTTCTTTTCTCCAGGTAGAAAACTCTTCAATACTAACATGAACTGTACCAGCAGTTATTTTTTTAGCTGTCACTCACATGTTGGAAAAATTTTTAAGATTACTTCCAGTAAGACAATGGAAGTCAATGTTGAATAATTAAAGGTGTGTTGTGGCAATCAAAGTGCTGCAAAAGCTGTGGTGTTAACTAATCCATTAGTAATGAAAATACTGAATGTTGGGCCCTGCTAATAGTCTGAAAGATAACTTAATTACTTTGTACTTTCTACATCTTGTCAAGCAGATATTAGGCTTGCCATACACAGAGCAATTTTTCATAATCAATGGATCACTTCCATGCTTTGAACTAATCTCCCAAAAAATTGTTCTATGTACAAGTGACATCATTTCCAATATCCTTATATACTACTGCAGCAGTTTATTCAATATACATACTTCATATACATTTTTATGCTGAATGATGAAAAAAGTAATTGAAAATCTAATTTAAACTAAATTCCCAAGTTTCCCTAATTCTGACTATAGGACTGACCATCAGCTTCTCATCGCCAAAGTAAAATTGAAATTCTGCAACATCAAAAGACTAATTGCTGCCCCAAAATTTGACGTTGACAGATCCCATCAGAATACACCATAGAATTGAAGAACCAATTTGAGTTCCTTGCTGTAGATGAATTACCATCTGAAGAATTATGGGCAAGTGTGAAAACAGCCATCATAGAGATAGCCCCGGAGAACAAGAAACATACAAGAAATCAACAAGATCGGCTAAATGTATATTGGATCAGACCATCGGAATGGCTGAGAAACATAGGAAGGTAAAAGCAGTAGGAAACCAAGAAGAGATCAGCAGACTGACTGCAGAGTTCCAACGTGAAGCCAGGAGAGATAAAGAGAAATATTGGAATGGGCAATGTGAGAAAATGGAAGAAGTGCAAAAGAAGGGCCACATGAGGGAGCTTTATGAACACTCGAGGAAGGCGAAGACACCATTCATGGCACAACAAGAAAGGATATGAGGATCCAACAGCCAAGAGCTGCATGACCACCAAGAAATCTGTGAGTGCTGGAGAGAATAAACAGAAGGCCTATACTCAGCTGAACATCATATGGATCAGATCATAGCCAGTGAGCTAGTACAGCTGGAGCTAGACATCCTGAAGGAAGAAGTTAGCTGGGCAATGAAAAAGCTAGCTAAACACAAAGCACCAGGAATTGATGGTATATCAGCGAAACTACTGAAGATAATACCAACAACAGCTCTCATGTCACTGTGCTAAAGTTTATGGAAAACCAGACAGTGGCCAACTGACTGGAAACAGTCTGTGTTTATACCAATACCAAAGAAAGGGGACATGAAAGACTGTGTGAATTATAGAATGATCGCCTTGACCCCACATGCCAGTAAAATTCTTCTTAAGATCATCCAAAATCGTTTAACCCAAACCATCAAAAGGGAATTGCTTGAGGTAAAGGCTGGATTCTGAAAAGGAAGAAGTACCCAGTGATATCCTCCTTACATAGACAACATTATTACATTCAACGTGTGTCAAAATGACAGGTTTAGGTTTACCAATTTTGCAATATAGTCATAGCAACTGAAAAAAAAACAAGCACTTTGCGAAGAGGTTTTCAGCTAATCCTGGCCCCGTCTCCTCAGTCAAGGGCTAAACTCACTAACAGAGCATGCTCCCCCCTCCTGAAACTAATTACAATTTACCGTATATACTTGTGTATAAGTAGAGAAATTGGAGCCGCAACACAAACAACAGCACAGCAGGAGAGGCACTGACCCCAATCTGCAAGTAATTACAGCACACACACACAAGAGTGCTGAATAAACTCACCGGGGGAGTTAGTTGGGCAAGCCTGTTAACAGCAACCATCCATTGCAGACTCTCACATCAGCAAAGGGCCTGGGGCCAGACCGGAGCAAACAGAAAGCACATGCAGTCAGAGACTGCCCCTTAAAGGAGAACACACACTAAACTATAGCTGACAGAAATAAATAAAATCTTATTGCTATCTTGTATTTTTCCAACAATTCTTTTTAGTATGTTATGCTAACAAAAACCCCAAGTTTTACTCTCGACTTATCCATGGGTCATAACAAATTTCATAAATGTTGGCCCAAAAACTGTCCTCGACTTATACACGAGATCAACTTATACACAAGTATATACGGTACTTTCACTTTTACTTACTTCAGGAAACTTAATACAAGGCAGCTCGGACAAACAGAAAAGCTGGAGAAATGCAGCCTAAAACAGCTCATAGTCAGGAGCTGCTTAAAAAAATCAAATGCTTCATACAAGTAACAGACTGCACAGAGGTAACAGGAGGAGGGGACAGGGTTAGCTGATACCCCGTACCCTAATACGAATTAGTCAATAAATAGAAACTATTTTTTGCTTGCTTTAGAATTGTTGCCAGATTTTTTTTTTACATTAATTTCAATGACAAACAATTTCTAGTTCATGTTGACACTTTTTCTTCATATGTTCTAAGTCTTTTGAGGGAAATGTCACTGGAATAGTCACAGGAACCATACTGTAAGCCTCCAGTTCACCACTTTTAACTGCTAAAGCCAAATAAGCTTAGATAGCATACACTGTGCAAATTTACACTTTGATACATGATAAATGCTCTTAGGATTTTATTGACGAAGTGTGAATTCACTTGTTGAAGTCAATGGCGACACCCTGATTCTCTACTAATTATTGACTAAACAGTGGATTCCTATTAAAAATATAATAGTATAATTCCATAGTACATTCATGACTGCATCAGTAGGCATGTATTGTGTGACCATTGTTATCTGGCGAATTTGCCCCATCACACAATATAGGGAAGTGACTAATTCACTCCTTCATGCAACTATTCGCACATTGGCTAATAACCCCCAAAGTGTTGTCTCATTCTTACTGCATCGCTGCAAAGAGGTGCATTTGAGTTGCACATGGATTCACCCTAACACAGAAAATAACAGACTTTGAAGAATAAGTGCAGCCGAAGAAGTGCAAATTCATGCATCTAAGAGTTGGTTCAATGCAACAAGAATCAAATACCACTTATTGAGTGTTTCTGGCAAAGAGAAGACAGTAGCCCTATTCAATCATTTACTGTTATTATAAAGAAATTTCATTTTTATGGTAAATTAAGTGATTATAAACAGCAAATGACATCTGACAAATGCAGTAACCTGCTGCAGATTTTATAAGCATTTGGTTAGGTGGAGAAATCAAGCTTTTACTTTAAAAAAGAAAGCCAATCATTTGTCTCTGGAGGCTCTTCATGCTTGTGGCCTTGGGGAATAAAGGACAATAGCTTGTCGCACTTGGTGTCTGTAATTCCCAGGCAGGGAGCTTTAGACATTTATACAGGGAGTCTGGCGACCCAGTGCTTGCGAGTGTGTCAGATGCTGACTGGAAAGTGGACAGTTTGTACAGCTACCATGAGGACAGGAAGCACTGAGAGTTTCTGCAGCGGTGGTTGGCCTGAGATAATACCATTGTGTTACCAGGCTGTGCAGCCTCTCCCAGCACTGAGAGTCCGGAGCCTGGCGTCTGGCTTCTTGGAATTTTGCCAATGTTAGGTTCTCCAGGCCGGGGGGAGGGCGTGTGTCCCTCCTAAGCAGTTCCACACACACAGCACGGCCACACCTCACCTTGCAGAGGAAATCTGGCTACAGTTCCAGACTTTGTGACTTCTTTTTTTTTATTCCCAGTTTTTCCCCCCCCCAACACTTTCATCTGATGACATTCTCACAGGTCTCTCTGGGACCTATTCAAAATTACATATAATAACTAATGGGACAAACGTAAAGCAAGATCCAGGCTTGTACCATCCTCTACTCTAAAATGCAGCCCCATTCACTTTCAAACAATGACTATGTGGTAGGAAATCACTATGAGATAACATAAGTCATTAACCCTTTGTAATGCAATTTTTACAGTATACTTTTTAGAACACAAAGATTGGATGGAGGGCTTTCATTTCAAACTAAAAGATCATTTTAATTAAAAATGTACAGACAAACGGACAATCATATGGCTGCACCAATAACTTGGTGTAGGACTTGCAATGGGAAAGCATTGGGTATTCCAGTATGCGTTATCATTCTCTGCTCCATAATTAATGGTCCATGTCTAGATATAAGATTGTTAATGGGGCTGTACATATATATTTTTCCATTTTTAGATACCTGGTCCAGTTCTGAGTGCAACCAGTTACTGTCACCCACAGTGCTAGACTTGTATATTCATACAGACAGCTTCCTCTAACCAGACCAGAACCTTGGACTATATTAACTAGCAAATATTTCTCTATTTCTATTCACCAATGAGCAGTTATATAAAATATTAACAAAGGTTTCTATACACTGACAGCAAAATACTTTCTTTTCTTTTTTTAAGGTAAGCCCATAGACAAATTGCCATTTGACTTTTAAATCAAATACATTAGCTTTTTTTTCTCTTGAAAGAGAAATTTCAAAAGTCTAATATTAGAAAAAAAGGTAACATTGTAATTTAGTCAAGATTGCACAAAATGCAATTGTGCAACATCAGATGTGCTTATTCACCATTTTTGGTATTGTCACTGTGCCGGCGCAAATTGTCACATAGTAATTCTGAGTATTATCAGGTAATAGTAGTGGTGGCACATTGTAGCAAATTCATCAGAAATAGTCAACTTTGGCAGTAGAAACAGCCTATCATAGCTTTCGTCTATTTACTAATCTGTTCTAAGGAAATTTTATCAACCAAAAGTGTTTGCTTACTGTAGGCTGGTATAAACCCATTATTCTCTATGGAGATGGTCTGATTATTTAGCCACAATAAAAAAATATTTTGAAAAACAAATGTAAACATGTTTAAAAACACAATTGTGTTGTAACTTGGACTGTGGTAAAGTAGATCAGTATTAACTTTACTGGACCAGTAGCAGTATTAACTGCTATGCCAAGCCAGATAATAATTTTTATTTTAAGGTGATATGGTGCCCCTTAAATATATAAAAAAAATGTTGTTCCTTAAGGGTTGATTTGCATTCTCCTGTATTAGCTACACAGGACTGCTATTTTATCTTATGTTACAATCTATGTTTAGATCAGAAAAATGCAGTACCAAAGCCTGCCACAGTCTTTATGGATATAAATAAACCATTGTTTTCATCAGTGCAGCCGGGTGAGCCTATAGTGTTTGAGATAAGTGTGCAAAAATGGTACTGACAGACTGTGTTTTATTATAGAAGCTGCTTGTGCTGTTTATTAATGAGCCACAAATTAAATCAGATTGTTTAAAATGGAAAGATTTGGAGATGATAATATTTCTTTAACATTTTATAGATGTCAGGGGGTAGACAAGGAATGAATAAGAATTATACTTTTTTATATTTAAAATGGGTAGAATAGACACACATACTGTATATTCTCTTGGTTTTAGAAGGTGAACTTCACATGAGTAACAATAGTTATTGCAGTGGTCACTGTGACTGACTTACTGTGTTATATAGTCTGGAGAGGAGGTGGCACTGTGGGAGGACGGTGAACCCAAAGGTAAAACATTTATTATTTTAACATGTCCCTGTAATTTTTTTTTTAATTGCAATTTGATATCTACTAACCTTTGGGATATAACAATCTACGTCAGCACTTTTCTTTCAGATTGATGAGCTTGGTAGGTCATTTTTTGCCGGCTAACATTAAGAAGGGGACGCAGAAGATCTGAGAGAAACACTGGCATTGCACGTCAATAACAAAGGCAAACAGTGCCCCAGTGAATCGTGTTTCTATATTCTAGTTACACCTGACCATGAACTGCTTGTGTTATCATCACACAACCTGAATTGCTAGGACGACAAAGCTACAGTTTAAGTCGATAACTTGGCTGCAAAATGCAAAGGGAACACATTTGACTTTTTTTTTTCTTGACCTAACAAGTTTTGATTTACGTTTCTAAGATTTGAGTGAGTCACAAAGATTATAGAAGCAAATGCCAGTGTATTGATATATATTGACATGCATTACTTCAAAACGTCACAAGAAAATGGCCCATGTAGGGGGTTATGGTTCTGTATTTTACTAGTTCATCTGCCCATACAACCTTAAGTTACATATTACTTTAGGTATACCTTTGGCTTTCACAAAAGTACTAATTAAAGTCATGAAGATAAATTTATATGGTAGAATGATTTAAGGGATATTCCATTTCCTTCTCAGGAAAGAAATAAAGTATTGTGAATGTGTTAAACATTCTATTACCCATCACACACTAGCTAAGAACTAATTGCATTCTACTGATGAGAAGCAGAGAGTCTACCCAGATCTGGCTAGATTTGGTGTTATGTGCCAGGAAAAGCTTGTGTGATACTCTAAAACTCTGCCGTGGGCCCTTGCAGTGTCTTTCTCACAGTTTAACATTTCAGACACATTCCTCCTTCCACAAATGTGCAGATACATTCCTCCTGGAGAGGGAAATTTGCAAGTATAAATCCAAAAAATAAAACTCAAGCTTTCAACTGTATATTAGTAGGGAATAAACCCCATTTATTGCAGAGTGGTACAAAATCATACAACATGAAATTTGCAAGTATAACCTTTTAACCTTTAGTTGCTATAATATGGAAGGTCCTCATAGTGTCACACAACCTAAGTTATATTAGGGAATACACAACTAGTGGGAGAGTATTTCCTGTTCAGCCTTCCTGGGTACTAGGAGGAATTGGTCTTGAAAAGAAGCCAAGTTGATTCTTGATGTGGTTCTTTTCATTGAAGCCTGTTAGCAGCAGATTATCCAGATCATTCTCCAGTAGTGAAACAGCAAAAGGAAATTTATTCATGAACAGAATGAGCATAACTTCTCAGCACACAGGAGAACATGTCTGCAAAGATCAGTCCATCTGCAGTATGCAAAGTCTAAACTGTTTTCTCTTCACACAGAGTTTTTTTTTTTTTTAAACATCCTAACTTTATCATCAATGACAACATCCTTAGACAAAAGCTCACACATGCAATACTTACTGAAGTAATACCGTATTTGCCGGTGTATAAGACGACCCATAACTTTTCCAGTTAAAATATAGAGTTT
>WMED01000799.1:0-30302 GCA_019650415.1 Pipa parva
AAGCATTTGCTGATCTGCGCGTGCAGGAGAGAAGGGAGTGCGTACCAGTCTCGGTGAGGTGAATCGAAGGATCCACAAGGCAAGTTCGCACTTTCCTGAATTACCCCCAAAGTAGCAAATTCAGCAAAGCACATAGCTCCAAATTGGCCGATTGACTTGGCCAGCTCAAAGTGGCAAAGTGGGGCTGACGGCAGTAAAAAATGACACAAAAAATATAATGACCAAGGGACATTACCATTGAATACTGTCACATTGCAAATAACACTTGTTACAATATACAGTATGTCACTTTAATAAGGTGACAATAGTGGTGAGCAAAATACATAAATGGGTGGCAACCCCTAAATGCTGGTAGAGGTTTTTCTGTTTGATCTAAAGATAATTCAATATTTATTTTGTCTTCATTTATCTGACTTCACTGTCAGATTTAATTGGTAGGGAGATCCTTCCAGTTATTTTCCAGTAGTCCCTAATCATGGTACAACTACAGGAGACAACGCACACTGAGCATGTGCAGTGTTTACAGTAAGCCAAACATGGAGTCGCCCATCGGACACCTTCACAGGCCTTTATCCTTTGTCTCATAGGGCTTCTGTATATTTGGGTATGTTCTGCAGTCTCTTTCCATAAGGTTGAATATTTCTAGCTGAAATCATTTTGAAGGCTTTAGTTCTCTATTAAAGCTTCTAGCATTGCATTCAGTGCTTTCTAGCACAGAGTACATCTTTCTCTTCTATATAATTATTTTAATTTGAGAACTATATTTAATCATATGTTCAGATCAGAATGCATATTGGTATAATTAATCTGTGTAACAGACCTGCGATTATGCATTACTTAACAAAAAAAAAAAATGTTTGCAGCAGTTCATTTTTTCTAAATACATTTCTAGTCATTGTGGTCAAAGTTTTCGCCACATGAATGGTCTTTTGAAGATAAGGCACAGTATTTACTATTTGGGCAGTTTTAGAAATATGTATTTAAAGGGGGAACTATAGTCAGATTACATCTTTACATATGCAGTACTATACCTTAGTGAGAAGTGTTTCTCCCCAATTAGTTGTTGTATGTGACACAGAATGATTGAGTAGGCAGCACTGATAAACTCCTGCACCAGGAAATGTACGTGTGATGTGTACCGGCCAATTTTCCAGGAAAAAGTTCCCTCCCCCGGACATTTTTATCCTACTTAGTACATAGCACATGTGCACAAGTCAGCTTTCCCTCTGTAATCTCCTGCATTCCAACTTAATTTATGCGGCCAAAAGGTCAGCACACTGCTTAACCAATAGCAGTCAGGCAGCTTTCTCTTCTTGTGCAGAACAGAAAGGAGAGGGAGAGGAAAATGTCAGCTCTCAGGAAAACTAATTAAGGGAAATAAAAGGCAAGTATTATTTCTTCCCTAAATGTTTTTTTAACTATTTGTGTCAGCAATTGGCTTAGTATAAAGGAGTTTTATATGCATGTGTGCAGTTATATCAGCATTATAGTGCCCCTTTAATATGACAATAGGTTTATTTTTCTGCTCATAGTAATTTACCTATGCTAGCAATGCTATATCATCTCCTTTTTGACTGATTTTGCTACAATACAGGGGAACTGTTGCAAAGTGAGACAAATTAAGTTCAATAAATATTCCCTTCAGGCATAGGTTTTTTCTTTTTAAAATTCATAATATATTAATATGAACCCTAAAGTTAACTTTGATTTTATTGTCCTGCCTTCAGCATGTCTATTCATTGTCTGCTGCCCCATAGTAATGTATGGTAATGTCTTCCTATTCCCACAGCAAACAGTCTAGTTAACACTTTACTATAGCTCCTTGTGAGCCACCAAATTTTTCCCATAACCAGATATCCAGCCATCTGAGGAGCCATATTAGCCATGTGTAGTGTGGATATAACAGCATCTTTATCCATTCACATCCATTTGAGCCCAAGGCAGCATCGCTGGTATGTAAATATGTTATTAAACATCATCCAGCACTGCAGACCCCTATATGGTTATATATTTATTTGTTTAACACTGCTTTCATAGTATATGTTAGCATTGTTCCATGCTTGCAGTGAATACACCGTTTGTTCCATCTACAGCTAGGATGTTATATACTGCACATGTAAATATTCATCAAAGTGTATAGCAGAAGTGCCGGCGCTGATGAGTGATGTCAACACGTCTGTGTCGAGGGAGAAGCGCTTCTTAAGTGTAGGCTACTGATCCCACCTGAAAACTGTGACGTCGGGTCCATGGCCTGCACTGAAGGACTGCTCATTCGCTGGGGGTAATCAAGTATGGCAGTGGTTGGTGACAGCGCATGTGCCATAGGTTCGCCATCTCTGGTGTAGAGCATCTTATGCTTACTCATATATGTATATATGTACTTTTCAACGCATGTAACTCATTATGTTACTATATACTAGTAAAGCTTTATTTTCTACTCCCCAGTTTTACTCCACCCGAGCAATAAAAGCTGAATTGGACCCAGTTCCTGCGTCAATGAGTTGTTCTGGGAGGAGTTTTTCTGGTTGTCAGAATTATATCCTCTGATCACATAAGGAAGACAGTACAGTTATTATTATCATCAAATATTGGGACTTTTGTCTACATATTTGGAACCACAATAGCCCATCAATAAGTCGAGAAACAAATTGACAAGACCAAATGATACTGTGTACTTGATAACGAAGGCATTCTCTCTCTGCGCTTCTTTTGTCAGTCTTCCAGTGTACACACACATGAATTTGGACAGGAGCTTTGATTTTTATCTAATGATATTTTGTAGTAACGTAATGCCAAAGTACCCTAATACATTTCTTTTTATTGAACTACTTGTCAAAGAATATTGGAAGATGTAGTTCAAGCACAAAAGAGCAAGAAAGCCAAGCTGCATCCTCTTGGTTGACAGAAATTGTTCTTCGTATATGCATAGGGCAGGGAAGGCCAAAATATGGGAGCTTCATTTTGTTTTAATGATTATGTGGGTTCTTGGCTATTCAATTATAATGAACCAGTGTTCACTGTGAGAAGATCTTTAGCCACCCTGAAAAGTCTTGATTCTGTACGTTTTGCAATTAAAATTTCCCATTAACATCAGTATGGTTGATTAGTCAAGTGTATGTTTTTATTGATGTTTAAAATATGTCTTTGATTGTCGGATCTGAAAACAGAAATGTTAGCCAGATATTAAGGCTCATTACTGCAAAGGATATGAACTTCTGTAATGCTATATAGAGTGCCCAGTCACATTCAACAAGGGTAAAAACCCAGATGCCCCTTAGAATCAGCGCCCCAGGATTACCCACTACCAATTCCATTGTGGTATAGAGGATCCAGCCTCTCACTATGTGCATCCCTACAGGTCCCACGATGAAATTCTAACACAATGAACAAATACATTAAAGGAGATCAAAAGCCAAAAAATAAAAAGGACAGTTAAAATACTTACCTGATACTGAGCTGATTGATTACAGTCACAGCATGAGCTGTGCTGTAATTAACCGGCTCCCGATGCTTCCCCCAACACCTCCTGTACAGCACTGGCTGACTGAGAAGCCAGCGCACAGCTCCTGCCAGTTATTTCACCAGTTTCAAACATCATCACGCTCATTGCGGGGAGCTTTCTCATTGGCCCCTGCAATGAAAGTGATAATGCTTAACCCATTTTTCACCTGAGTTGAAACATGGCGGTAGGAGGAGCTACACGCTGGTTTCTCACTCAGCCAGCGCTGTGATGGAAGCATCGGGAGTCGGCTAATTACAGCATAGCTCATGCTGTGACTGTAATCATTCAGCGCAGTATAAGGCAAGTATTTTAACAGATCTTTTTTTATTTTTTGGCTTTAGTTCTCCTTTAATAGTTCAAGGACTAAATAGACTTTACCTATTGCCCACCACTATTGCTACACTTGTAAATTATTCTTTAGTCGATAAGTACATTACAAGCATATCTAATTTACATAAAAATTCTATTAATAAAAACACTTTAATTTTACACTTCTAGCTAAACAGTTCAATAGTTTTTCTTGTATAGAGTAAATAGCATTTCAAAACTGGAGTTTTTGTATAACGAATGCAACCATACCACCGCAATATTCCATAAAAATAAAAGTAATGGCAATAAATACAAGACACAGCAATATTGATTATGTCAATATCTTTATTGACAGTTACAATTTCTTTACATCATTGCCTTGCTTGGTCCAATATGATAGCAGTTTTGCTTGGTCTGTTTGGAAAATGACATGCCTAAATAATACATTGGTAGTATTAAGCCACCTGGTGTATACAGAACAGCATTACAGTTTTCTGCCCATTTACCAGGATCCTGGAAAACTCAAGTATCAAGGATTGCCAGGGAAGAATAAAATGCCCCCTACTGTGTAATGTCAAGATCCAGAGAAGAGTGATGCAGTGCAGCGTAGGGTACTGTAAAGACAATCTCAATGTTAGCAACACTGCTGTTCTGAGAAAAACAATAGGGGTTCCAATTATACAGATATTCTAGATTGGGCATCCTTAAAGGAACCTATGGTGAAAATGAAAACAGAATCAAAAGTAGATACACTACTGCTTTTCCTCCCACAACAGGCTATAATGTCAGTGAGCCTCACTGACTAAAGCAGGAGTCGGCAAAGTTTGTAGAGGAGGGAGCCATTTCGCTCCCTCCTCCAATGGTGAATTTTATTTTCAGAGCCGCAGAGGAGGAGGAGCGCTCTTCTTCCAATCACTTGTCTTGCCGACGGTCAATCAGAAGAGGAGTTGGAGGTCATGGGCAGGGCTTGGGAGATGCGCTCCGAGCCACAACAAGGCGGCTGAAGAGCAATGATTTGGCGAGCAGAGAACGAATCCTTGGGCAGGAAAATGAATAATACGGAAGACTCAGCACTGTACAAACTTAATACATGTGTTTTTTTCAAAGTCAATAATACCAGGGAAACAACACTGCTGCTTTTCCTTCTATAGTATTATTTTGCTTCATTTATCACTTTTGAAATAATAACCTTGATTATCTTTTTGGAAAGAAGATGCAGAATCCAGCACTCGTGCTGAACACAAAATGACATTATAGGAAGGGTTTGGAAGTGTTGCAATGTTACTGAAATATTATTGTCATATCTATAGTACCATGGAAACCCATTACAGCCAGAAAGGGTCAGCTGTACAGTACACTATAGCTCTGGCTAATAATTTTATACTGAACTGGACTGCCTGAAATACCATACAGGAGACATACAAATACCTTAGATCTAAAATTCAATTTTAGCATTAAAGGGGCTCTTTAGCCTCCTGGGGGTACCTGAAAATAGTAATGTAATCAATAAGTAATTTGAAATTATTTTTCTAATATATTTTTAATTAAAATTTTTGTTGTCAAATAAGCACAGTACAGGTTGCTGGTGCAACTCTCTTCGGTGCGATTCTGTCAGGCCAGAAAGGGTACTGATGTGCATGTATGTAGTGCGGCTCATTTGTAGATCTCAATAGCACCTTTTAAGCACTAGTGAGATCTTACAATTTTAAGCACTAGTGAGATCTTACAATTTTAAGCACTAGTGAGGTCTTACAATTTTAAGCACTACTGAAATCTTACGATTTTAAGCACTACTGAGATCTTATGATTTTAAGCACTACTGAGATCTTATGATTTTTAGCACTAGTGAGATTTTATGATTTTAAGCAGCACTGAGACCTTATGATTTTTAGCACTAGTGAGATTTTATGATTTTAAGCACTAGTGAGATTTTATGATTTTAAGCACTACTGAGATTTTATGATTTTAAGCACTACTGAGATCTTATGATTTTAAGCACTAGTGAGATCTTATGATTTTAAGCACTAGTGAGATTTTATGATTTTAAGCACTAGTGAGATCTTATGATTTTAAGCACTACTGAGATCTTATGATTTTAGCTTAGAGTACTCCAGGCTTCGAGCATGAACTTCCACTTTCCATTTGGTTTAGCAGCAGTTCTCTGGGAAGGATCTTACAAACTATCCTTGATGGTGCCTGTAGTTTAGACTTTTTGTAAAATAACTTCATGTATTATTTGCATAAATATTTGAAATGCCCCCAGGAGACTAGAGACCCATTGTAAACAAGTTTCTTTATTACATACATATATCTATATACTTCAATTTAAAAGAAAAAAAAAACACACCGCTATGCCCATTAATTCACCAATATATCGCAGGGTCCGTGTGCAGAATTACACAGACTGACCTGTAATGTGACAGAATTTGTACAGATTGGTTGTGTAAGGTTCATATTACACATTCTCAATAAGGTCAGTTCTTTACACATTTCTCTCTCTCTAAATTTCAATAAACTTAAGACATATTATACTTGTATATTTTCATTGCAATTAAAATATTTTATTTTTATTGTCCAAAAATATGATTTGCAATTAATTCTTGTGTCGAACAAAAGAATGCCAAGAATGTATCTAGCTGTAGCAAAACCAACAAATTAAATATCCATGGAGGACTATATCCATCACAGAAATGGAGGTTAGGATCCAAAGGTATCAATCCCCAACATCTCCATCTCTGTCCCCAATAAGCCAAAGAACATGGAAACCAATTGCAAGCAGGGCTGTGCCTAATAGATCCCCTAGTGCTGTAAGATAAGGAATGGAGAAACTGTCTGGATCTTTTCCTTTCCTCCAAATGTGATGCACCATCCAGTCTGCAATCCAGAGCAGAGCAAATACCTGCAGGGTGAAAGGAACAGAACAGAAATTGTCAGCTCTCTATAACCTGACTCTTACAGTTCCATGACAATCACAACTTTCAGTAAAGTGCACACCGTTCCAGAGGCTTACCCTCTGGAAACATCCTGGATTATATGGACACAAACATTGCTTTATTCGGAAGGGTGAAAAGCTGAAGCAAGCATACACTGCATACTTTGGGTTGAAGGCTGATTGATTTACTTTCTGTTAAGAAGCCCCTTTTTCAGGGTAATCAAAGGACTTCTCAGTCTAAAAGAGAGAGTAAACTGCTTACAGTTTATAGTTCAGAAAAAATGAGGGGGGGGGGATATATATATATATGCACAGATACACACACATAAAAAGAAAAAAAAACTGTATTTAACCTTAACATTCCTAGGGTCAGGTCGAAAAAAAAAAAAGGATTTGATTAAAATCCAATAACTTTAATTTATTTTAGCCGATTAAAAAAAAAAAATCCCCCGCATGGACCAAGTTAATTTATTAAATTAAATAGGAGACATCACTCAGGGGCACCATCTAATTTCCACTGAATACACACGACGAGGCGGATTGGTTTTGTATAATAATAATAAATTGGATAGTTTGTTTTATATACGCAGCAAGTAAATCCATGAAAAAAAATGTAACAATGAGAAATTTGTAAAGACTGGAAATTGTAATTCCCATAATTTGAACGATTACTGTTCTTTTAAAACATCCAATATATTAAGCAGTGCTGCCCAATAGGGGGAACTAAGTAAAAGCTGTATACCCATGCTTTTATCTATCTACTGCTATCAGTCTGTGCAAGCGCAATAGCTTAAGAGGACAGAAGTGCAGGTTAAACTAAAGGACTATATATTAGTGACTGCAGAATCCATTTAAAACTGTAGGAGAAATGCACACGACCGTTCAATAGTTTGGGGTCACTTAGAAATTTCCTTATTTTTGAAAGAAAAGCTCAGTTGTTTTTTCAATGAAGCGAACATTAAATGAACCAGAAATACACTCTATACATTGTTAATGTGGTAAATGACTATTCTACTTTTCAGGGAAAACACAAAATTGTCTGGGTGACCCCAAACTTATGAACTATAGTGTATAACAATGTAATGGTTTATAAACCAGAAAGAGGCTTGATCCAGCCAAGCGTTTCGGCTAGGAGTAATGTTACAATACTACATACTCTATTCCAGCAGAATGACTATATGGTCTAAGCACAATGCTATGCTTCTTCAGTCTAATCACAGTGATACTGTGGTACTACATGACTTTATATAGCGTGTTTCCCCGAAAATATGACACCCCCTGAAAATAAGGCATGCCAGGGGTTTTCAGAATTCCGCCAATATAGGGCACCCCCCGAAAATAAGACGTATTAAAAAGCTATGTTGAAGGGGCACCCATATACACTCACAATAGTACCTGCACCAACCTTAAGACAGCCCACTGTACACTGGATGGTCCCATAGAGCTCCGGTTCTTACCCCTCCCCCACAGTTCGGTACTACTGTTGCGCTCCTGGGTCCGTCTGACGCTGCTGGAAGTGCTGACTTCCAGGAGATCTTGCAATGTCTGCATTTGCTGCCGGCCTGGCTAGGACAGCGCTGAAACCTCCGGAGTCCTATGGTACGCCTTTGAAGTCAGTTAGCACCAGAGGAGCTAAAGTACCGTAGGTTTCCGGGTCACTGGGTAAGGTGTTTTTTTTGAGGGGGGTGATTTTTTGAACAAAAATGTGTGAATATGTGTGAAATATTTTTCTTTGCCCAATGTAAGACACCCCCCGAAAAAAAAACGTGCCCCAACTTTTGGAGCAAAAATTAATATACGACAGCGTCTTATTTTCGGGGAAACACGGTAGCAGTCACCATATGTTAGAAACAGCGTAAAACATATTAAATGTCAGTACTAATCAACAAATACACTGGAGACAACATACAGCTGAAAAAGAGGAGCTGATTTCTTGTATTGTGCCTTAAATGTTAACTTAAATTCTGACAAATTGCAAGTTTGTGGGAAGAAAGAAAAATTCCATTAAGTTTATCAAAGAAATGGGTGTAAAATCATCTTAAATGGACATCATTTGTAAAAAAAATGATCTGTAAAAAAAAAAAAAAAAAAGCCTTATAATTTTAAGTAGAGGTGTTAAAATGACAGGTTTAGACTTACAAATTTTGCAGAACAGTTAGCAATACAAGAAAAAACAGGCACTTGGAGCAGACGCTATCAGGCAATCCTAACCCTTACTTATCTCTGGCAGTCTTGTGCGCAGCAGTTAAATTACTAAGCAGCTTTGACTCCGAGCTGTTATAGTCTGCTTTTCTCCAGTCCCTCAGAGATGTGAAAGGGAATTTTAATTAGTTTCAGGAGGGGTAAACATGCTCAATTAGTGAGCTAAGCCCTTCTCCAAGTGCTTGTTTTTTCTTCAATTGCTATGAATGTTCTGCAAAGTGGGTAAGCATAAACCTGTTATTTTAAAGGAGACATAAAGTAAAAAAATAAGAAAAGACACTTAAAATACTTACCTTATACAAAGCCGAATGATTACAGTCACAATATGAGCTGTGCTGTAATTAGCTGGTAGCTGAAGCTTCCCCCGATGCCTCCTTCACAGCGTGCTGGCTGACTGAGAAACCAGCACACAGCTCCTTCTTCCTGCTTCCCCGGCTTCTACATCATCACAATCATTGCGTGGAGCATTCTCATTGGCCCCCGCATTGAACGAGATGATGTTAAAGCTCTGAAACACCCGAGATGTAACAGGGTGGGAGTCGCTGTGGCGCTGGCTATAATATATATATATATATATATATTAGCTAGAAAAAAAATTTACTTTCAAAATAACCTTTTACACTGAATAAAGTTTTATAAGTATAAGTCAGTTATGGAGCCTGATTGGCTTTAGGCAAAATTAAGACAATGCAGCACTTGCATTAGTGTATATAAATGTATTTTATGGACAGTATGTCAAACAGTTTTTTTTCAATCCTAATTGAGTCAGAATTACAGATTTCTACATAAGTAAGCCGCTGAAATCAAATGATGTGGAAATACTGCCCTTAATTACCATCGAACCAGATTTTCCCATAGTCCCCCTGAAGCACAAAGAGCCAGACGTATATATCAGATTAAAGAGTGGATTTTGAACTATTGCACAGCAGTCCATTATAACTACACTGTCAGAGGTGCAACATAAACAAACCCAGGCAGCAGTAAAGCAGACCAAAGAAAATCCAATGAATATTAAATAATAAATGCTTACAAAATAAAACAGAAAAAAAAATGAAGAAATAAATTAATACGAATGTGAAGGGGGAAAGATGCGATAGTGAAACAAAATAAAGAGATACAAGAAATAATATGGGTACAGGGGAAATGAGAGGGTAGATTAGGCTCTATGGTGATACTACTTTAAAGGTTTATTATCACACTTTAATGTAGTTTAGCTCCAATCATGTCCCCACCTTAAAATGAATTGTATAAAATTAATCTGTGGAAACAGATCAATAAACATAACTTTCTCCGTTAAAAATTCCACTAACTTCACTGAAGGGTTAAAGAAGAACTAAAGTCTCCTAAAAAAAAAAAAAAAAAAAAAAAAAAGTCACATTTGTTCATTTAGAGTTACACGAGAGCAACACAATAAACCCACAGTCTTTCCCTTCCAAGCTACCTGCTTGATTATTTCTGCTTACTCTGCATTACATGATTTCACAAGTACATGGCAGCCTTTGTAGCATTTCAGCTCCACCCCCTGCTAATAAAACTATTGTCCCGACCAATGACTTCTCACTGAGCATGTATGAAAACCAGCAGAGTATATGCTTCGTTGGCCTTCAGAAATTAATGTCCCACGTGACCTTCCCCAGGAATATGTGTGGTAAGGAATATCTTTTCTCTTCTTGAATGATTTTGAAATCTATTTAGCCCTATCAAATGTTCGCCTGGTTGGGGGTGGCGAAAACCCATTATTCCCTATAGAGATGGGGAAATAACATTTTTTTAGTCCCTGGTGGAAGAAATCGGTGATATTGATCGAAAAGGGCTCCATTGACATTAATGTAAATTGTAGCAGTATTACTGCATCGATATTTAATCAGCTTTACAAAAAAATTTCAGGAAAATGAAAATGCAGCGAAAAAAAAAATGTGAAAAACTGTGACACAGGTCAAATGACTTTAGTAAATATCCCCTAACTTTTTAGTTTTAAGTGCAGACCAATATGCTAATGATTACCAAGTTGGTTACTCTGAGTGAAATACTGTGTGAGAGAAGGCTAGCATCTTAACTAGTGTATATCTCCCTAATGCAACGGTTCTCAACCTTTTGGGGGTGGCAACCCCCAGCGCTGACGTCGCCGCGTGTGATGACGTTTCGGCCGAACGTCATCACGTACGCGCGTCACATGGTGACGTTTGGCCGAAACGTCATCATGTATGCGCGTCACGTGATGACGTTCGGCCGAAACGTCATCATGTCGCGCGTCACGTTGTGACGTTTGTGGCCGACGTCATCATGTCGCGCGTCACGTTGTGACGTTTGCGGCCGACGTCATCATGTCGTGCATCACGTTGTGACATTTGCGGCCGACGTCATCATGTCGTGCGTCACGTTGTGACGTTTGCGGCCGACGTCACCCTGCAGGAACCCTTATAAGAAGGGTTCCTGCGGGCACTTCCGGGTGCCGGAGCGGTTCTCGACCCCATGGGATGGCCTCGCGACCCCTGCCGGGGTCGTAACCCATATGTTGAGAACCGCTGCCCTAATATGACCTGTATATTTGCTTTCTCTAAGTCAGGGGTCAGCAACCTTTTATGCTGAGAGAGCCATATACTTGCGTTCTGCTCAGCCCTTTTGAATCCGGAGCCGCTGACGTCATATGTGACATCACATACGTGACGTCAGCGGCTCCAAATTGGCTAGCAACCCGGAAGCGTGGTGACGTCAATGGCTCCGGATTGGCTAGCAACCTGGACGTGCTGAGAAAGCTTTACCTCTACAGCGCTTGCCTGCAATTAGCCAGCAGGCTGTAGTGAGCGGTGATTGCATGGGAGCACTTCTCGTTACAGTCAAAGAGCCAAATGCAGCCATCAAAACAGCCACATCTGGCTCAAGAGCCATAGGTTGCTGACCCCTGCTCTAAGTGATTTCCTGGGGTACCTCCTGTGCTAACAATTGTCTTTCATTTCAACAAGGTGTGATTTATCTGGCTTTAGAAAGACAGATGTACAATATATATGTATGGGTTATAACAGGGATGGCGACCCTATGGCATGTGTGCCAGAGAGGGCATTCAAAGCCCTCTCTGTGAGCACGCGCACCAGCACCACTGCTGCATTCAGTGCAGGCCACAGACCCAACCTGACAGTTTTCAGTCCAGATCCAGGGTCTACGCTGAAGGAGCGGTCTCCTTCCCTGACGCAGGGGCACTCCTCCCCCGACATAGGCGTGATTATGTCATTAATCAGCACTGGCACTTCGGGGGACGGCGCTGGTGAATGATGTTACCTTTTCAGCACTCGGTGCCAAAAAGGTTTGCCACCACTGTCCTACAGTATATGTCTAGGCTAGCTAATCTGATTCTGATTTTACAGTTATAACTTCCAATACACTATGGAGAGAGGTGAAGGCAAAGTACAAAATTCCACAAGTAACAAAACACATGTACCATCAAGTATAGAATAGCCATCGCCCAAAACAAACAGCTCTGTTGTGTGAACATTACTGAAATCCAAAGCAAATAAAAGCACCAAAAAAGTTTTTTCTCTTCTGCTTATCACATTAAACATATAAAAATAATTCAATGAAGATTAGATGCAACTAAATTGTGCCTCTAGAATAGGAAAAAGCTATATAAATGAATGAATACATATACACGTACAAAGCATGCTAGGAGGAACAAAGAGAGCCCTTTACTGCTATCTATTATTCTGCTGATGATAGACTGACTGAAATTATGTTAATTGTTTAGCACATCTTATACAGGTGGTAGACCCTCCTTGCTATTGTCCTTTGAACTTTTGTGTTTTTAGGGACACAAGAGAGCAAGTCCATCTGGTAGGATTGAAAAAAAATATATTAAAAAAACAACAACCCAAAGACTCTGGGGGTAATTCAGGAAAGTGCGAACTTACTTGGCGATCCTTTGATTCACCTCGCCGAGACTGGTACGCACTCCCTGCTCTCCTGCACGTGGAGAATAGCCTACGCTTTAAAGGTATTTAAGTCTCACGAGGCAACTCGAGTGGTCGCGAGGTGAGCCGAAGTACCTTTAAAGCGTTTGCTGATCTCTGCGTGTAGGAGAGCAGGGAGCATGTACCAGTCTCGGCGAGGTGAATCGACGGATCGCCAGGTAAGTTCGCACTTTCCTGAATTACCCCCTCAAAGAGATGAAAATGACACAATGGGCGAAATTTATTAAAGGCGAAGTGATCGATCGCATCAAAATTTTGAAATTTCGCTTGAAATTTTGAAAATTCGATTGATCGGTAAAATTTACGAATTTAATAAATTTCGCCCAATGAAACCGCTGTTCCCTTGAGTGGCCATAGTGTTATGGAGAACTGGCAGAATGCTAGCGTGGGTGAACCATACAAAAACATATTTGGGACAAGAGAATGCTGACTTTTACAGAATCTATACAGTGTTCCTTTACTGTAAACTGCTATCAAAATGACTAGGCAACCATCAAGCCAAAATAACTGTGCATTCACTAGGTTGGGGATTTGCTTCCATATACATACATGTGTGTTTTCTTTGGAAGACCTCCTTGTTGACTTTTAACTCAACTCTTTATTCTCACCCTGCCAGATGAAAGCCTGTATATATAATGTGCTCATCATATTATCAGGGTTTAGATTCTCATAAAAATGCTGGCATGAAAATCATGTGTACAGTAAGGCTGTTTATAAGCTTTATGAACTTTTATTTTTAAACTAAAGATTTTTTTAAAAGTTTGTTTAATTGTACAACAAAATATATCACTTTAATCTACCATCTGCCAGAGTTTGTTTTACAGGAAAAGGACAATTCCCCCCCTCCCCCTAACCAAAAAATATGATTTCCTATACTTTTTAAAGAATTTTATTAAGTGATGACTATCTTCGTAAAGGAACAGTATGGACAAAGAAAAAAAACTCATTTAAAGGGGAACTATAGTCAAAATACATCTTTACATATGCAGTACTATACCTTAGTGAGAAGTGTTTCTCCCCAGTAGTTGTTTCATGTGATGCAGAATGATTAGGTAACACTGATAAACTCCTGCACCAGGAAATGTGTGTGTGTGATGTGTACCGGCCAGTTTTCCATGAAAAGGTTCCCTGCCCCAGACATTTTTACCCTACTTACTACTTAGCACATGTGCACAAGTCAGCTTTCCCTCTGTAATCCCCTGTAAACAAGCTTAATTTATGCGGTGAAAAGGTCAGCACACTGCTTAACCAATAGCAGTCAGGCAGCTTTTTCTTCTCGTGCTGCCTGACTTGCAGAACAGAAAGAGGAGGCGGAGTGGGGGGAGGAAAATGTCAGCTCTCAGGAAAACAAACTGCAAGTATTATTTCTTCCCTAAACTTTTTTTTAACTATTTGTGTCAGCAATTGACTTAGTATAAATGAGTTTTATATGTATGTGTGCAGTTATATCAGCACTATAGTGCCCCTTTAATTATTTATGTTAATTACCAATTTTTATTAAATGTATTTTATTATCAGTTAAAAATAAAAAAAATGTAAAGAAGTGCTGTACAGTGATGTAGACTCCATCTTCATTCTCTGCTGGCGACTCTACAGCGTCCCGAATCACCTAATCCCTATAAGAAACGCTGTCCTCTCCAACCGCGCTGATAATGAAGCCTAACACCGGCATTTTCCTATGTCACATGGGAGAGCGTGCACGTCATCCAGGGAGGATGCGTTGATCACATACACACTCTCCCATGTGACATAGGAAATGCCGGTGCTAGGCTTCATTATCAGCGCGGTTGGAAAGGACTTCGCATCTTAGAGGGGATCTGGAGACTCGGGACGCCATAGAGTCGCCGACAGAGTCTGAAGATGGAGTCTGCAACACGGAAGTGCTGTACAGAACTTCTTTATAGGTAAAAAATGTATTTTTTTTTTTAAAACTGATAATAAAATGCATTTAAAAAAAGTTGGTAATTAACATAATTTGTAATTAGTAGCTATGTAAAAAGATAGAGTAGTTATAAAATTTCTATTTAAAGCTCTTATTCTGTATTTGCACAGGTTTTATCTCGAGCACAATGCTAATGAATTCATCAGGCATCAATGATTTGTTGAAAGCCCCAAGGTGTGTAGGCGCTATATCTTTCTGTTATGATGCCTTTCCTCTATCTGCTAAGAGAACCTTCTATGTAAAATAAATAGGTAAAACAACGCCAGGAAAGCTAATTACTATAACTTTCTCAGAATTAAAGCAGATCCATTTTAATTCTCACTTAATTTACTAAATGGTATATGGAGTTTTATAGCACAAACATAAGCCAATGATGATTAAGTAAACACCATAATCAGTTTGTTTAGACTGATTATGCAGTGCATTGTGCAGTCAAAGCAGGCAATGGATGTATCCCGAGAGGTGGGGCTTGTATCCTGATACAAGTGCAGCGAATCCTGAGAGATACGGTAATAGGCAGGCATCCTTATCCTTAGAAGCTTTTAGTGTAATTGTAACAAACACAGATATGAGGGAAGTAAATTTAGCAATCTGCAGTGATGGCTGTGTTGACATGTACGATAATGTTTACTGGTTAAACATCAATATTTAATTATCCTCTGCACATTTTTGATGATAAAAAGATTCAACCTCCTAACTATCAACGTAGCCCATTTCCTGGACTGGCTCCAGTCTAACAATGATAGAGAACTTGTAAACCACGCAACTGAATTTCCCAGCTTCAATCAGAAAACACAAAGGGCAAAGCCACATGGGGATAAGGAAGCCACTTGGGGCTTTTTGTCTGTGGTGACAAAAGGACCAAGGACCTCCTAACAATGATTCTTTGGGGCTTTTTCCCCCCGCAACAAATGTATTGGCATAATACCTTTTGTAGCATTTCTGTAAGGGCAATGCAACATGCAGTGCGTGCACTTATGGAAATAGAGCATTTCTAATTAATGCCTTCGTTGTACAATAAGTGCTATGAATTGAAAAGCATGCAGTAGAATGCCCATACTAAAATTGCGACTGTTACAGTAACAGTTTATTGCAACTGTCTTTATCTGGTGAATTCCGGGCCGGGTTTACCAATGGGCGATGTGGGTGACTGCCCAAGGCACAATCTATTTGAGGGGCGCTGTTGCCCACATCGCCCATAGCTAAACTCACCTCCTTCAGCGTTGTACCTCCTCTAAGTGCTTCTCCACAAAGAGGTAAGTTGAATGCGACGGCACTCCTTGGCTGCTTCGGGTCTTGTCGGCTGTATTCGGCAGTTGCCAGCAAGACCCGAAGCATCTAAGGAGCGCAGTCGAATTCAACTTACCTCATTGTGGAGAAGCACTTAGAGGAGGTACAACACTGGAGGAAGTGAGTGGTGGGCGCCGAGAAGGTGGCGGGGGTTGTGGGTGGTTCGCCCAGGGCGTCAATAGGACCAGAACCGCCCCTGGGTGAATTCACACATTTATGCAACAATTCGCACTTTAGAGAATAACCACCAAAGTGTATATTAGATTTGCTTTGTGCTCCGTAATAATCCTTAGAAGTTATAGAAAAATCACAATATTCTAAAAGAACAAACCAAAAAAAAAAATGCAACTTGAGAGACAACAAATTGCAAACCTGGTTGGTAATCATGGCTTTGTGTTAGTTGTGGATTATTAAGAGTAAAATATATCCTCATTAGTTCCAAATACAGAATTATTATCAATTTAGATCTGTTAAAGTGTAAAGGAAATAATAAGCAATATGTTTCAGAGCATCCTAATAAGGCTGCAGATATGTAACTGTGCACGTTACAGTTATTGTATAGCTGAATATTTCATCACCAAGAATTAAGAGAAGCAGCAAGCGTCCCAGTTAGCAGTTAGGCACGGGAAAGCTTGATTGAGAATTTATTGATAATAATATAGCTAGTTGTTATTTTATAGCCATAACACCTGTTTCTGGGTAACAGTGCCGCACTTCCATGGGAACCTGCGGTTTCCACCTCATCATTGTATTATAGGAAGCTATAATAAAAAATATAGTTTGGGATTGAAAAAAAAAAAAAGTCAAAATTAAAATATGGCAAAAAAAAACAGGTACTACCAGAAATTTGAAATAGTTACGTATGTTTTATATATATATATATATATATATATATATATATATATATATATATATGAGAATTAGTTAAAATGTTTTAAAACATGGAAAGTCTGCATTTTTCCACTTTTTCACCCTGACCGAGATCAGGTCTTCAAAAGAGCTTTCACTTCTACAGCTTTGAAATACGACACACAAGATAAAAGGGAAAACTAGATTGTTTGCAGATTAATAACAATCAGGTTCATTATGGAGCCATCGCTTTTAAATTAGAACTTAAAATCCACCAGGAACAGGGCGGCTTCCTCCAGCATTACTTGTACTTAAGATTCCTATTTTGGAAGGCTCTTGTATGGTGAGTAAAACTGGGGTATACCATAGGATACAGCTGAGGATTCATCTTGTAACGTCTCCTCTAGCTGATCTTGTTTCAATGAAAGGACAATGCCTGGAAGTAAGGGTTTGCTAATATTAATAAGATGAGACAATTGTCATAGCAATTGACGTATGGAATTGATGCTAGGTGGGACATATTTCAGGCTCTGACCTGAAGGTTGGACAAGGAGGCCCCTCATCGTAAATGTTTACTGACAAACAAAGGTTATGTCATTGCAATGATTCAGTGTTAGTGGCAGAAGAATAAGTAGCCACATCAGTCAGAGATACCAGATTAGACCCCTGCTGCTGTGATAAAGACAGGCAGCATAAATGTTGTAGCAAACCTCGGAAATCCTCCTGAAACAGCTTAATAATAGCTGCATAATCTATAATTTGCTGGCTGCAAATTACAATCTTTCAAGTGTTTTTATTGTGTTTAAATGTCACAAAATAGCTGTAAGTTCAGTAGTTCAATAAAATCACATCTGCCTCTGATCTTAACAAAGCTATGCTCCCAGATCTTCATGCATTTCTTGATGTAGCTGTGCCTTTAAACTAATCAGAAATGTGTCACTTTGCCTCTGGCTTACTGGCTGACAACATGGTATATCAGCACTAATTTTCCAACACTTCTAGAACCGGGTCACTTTACATTAAATGACCTGAAGGAAACCTGTAGGATAACAGTTAAAAATGACTCTTTAAAAATGGAACTGGGTTGTCAACCCTGCTGAAAATCACCCCTGGGGTTCTGGCTGCACAAACATTATTTGTTGGACATATGATAAAACGCCAATGGATAGTTCCATTGTAATTTTCCAACTATAAGAATTGGAATCAGTTACATCCTAATGGTTTATTCCTTTTGTTAGTTGCTACAATCTGTAGATATTTCCCACAGCCTGATTCATATGGTAGGATACTCATATAGAGCACAGTCAATAATATATAATAACATATTAATATATAATAATCCGCACATTCTACTTTGGTTTGAACAAAAGTAAAAACTAAAATTCATGCTAAGTAGCTCAGCTATGAAGCACCTCTTCCAGTCAAACCATACTGCTGCATATATACAGTGACCGCCTTGTGTATATTTCATGTGTGTGTGTGCGTGATTACGTCATCCTTTAATACACAATCAGGGCACTTGAAAAAGGTTGTAAGCAAAGCATGGCAAATTCTACAGTGTGAAAAAATTTTACCAAAGATATGCCACAATCCACCTCTTTGGAGTTATAGAAGGGAGAGGAATTTGAAAGATATTCTTATGAAAACCGATCCAAGTTATTGTTATCAACCCAAAACTGGTTTCTTTCTGCCTTTAAGAACCAGTTGTCATCGATGCAGTGGGTGTATCATGTGTAGGAATGTAATGACTGGCTCCTCATTGCATCATCCACATTCAGGAAGAATTTGTAAAATAAAGCACTATATCATCACATGTACAACTACCTGTGTTATACAGTATATATGGTTATTTGCCCTAGTAGTCTAAATTATATTGGTAAAGCCCAAAATGGCCTAGGTGAGAGGATGGGCAATCCTAGGTCTGCTTTGATGGCAACGTTTGAAAGTAAAGAAACTGATATCCCATTGATGAGGCATTTTGTGAAGTAGGAACATAAATTACCGCAATTCAAATATATTGCAATTGATCATGTACCCAGGCTAGCAAGGGCACAAAAAGAGACTTCATGGATTAAAACCTTGGATATTGTGGTACCACGGAGGTCTTAAAGAACCGTGTTCGTTTAGCATGTTCCTTTAATCTAGTTCCATGCCTCTAACTAATTTGTCCACCTCGGTTAAATAAGATTTTAATATATCTATAGTTCTGAGACTATCCTGTGATTTGATACCTGATTTTGACAACATTAGTGGGATATATATACCGGTTCTTGTCCATTATTATTTTTCATTTTTTCTTGTTCTTTTTACTTTCCTTTTAATTCTTTTTGTGAGGTTTTTCTTGTGCATACCTCCTACCTAGGTGGTGCTATGGTGGTAAGGTAATTTTAATGGTATGCTATTTGTCCTGATGAAGGTCTCCTCTGAGGACTGGTGTAATAATATACTGTATTTTTTTTAAACTTATTATAAATGTTTGTGTGCCTTACCTTAAGTAATTAAATCTATGATTTTATCTAAATTGATATGCTTTTCCAAGGAAGCTCAATTCCTTCTCAAGTCTAAGAAAGTAATTGAAGATTGTGAACTCTTGACTAATAGTCTTATGGTCAGGATTCTAAAAAGTCCTGCTCTCTAGGAATCTCTTGGAAACCTACTGTTAATCATACATCTGTTACTTTAAATATCCGGTACAATAATACTAATATGTATGAACAATTTCATAAAATAAAGCTGATAATGGCGCCGTTCTTCACAGCAATATGACATCTTGTGTTTTAACACTCTATTACTGTAATTAAAAAGCAGCCGCACGCAGAAGTGACTGGATCATGTTGCTGAAATAAGGGAATAGGGTAAAAAAAAGACTCCGTGAACTCAAGTTCTTACCTGCAGCAAAGCTGCCAATAAGTAAACTGCAACAAAGATTGGCGTCAATGATGTGTGACCACTTTTCATTAAATAGATGGTGTACAGAAAAATCATATGTCCGGGGATGACTAGAGAAAGCAGAACTTGAGCAGATTTATTGTTGACTCCTGAAAAACAAAACATGCGTCCGCTTTGTGAGATATCTGTAATTAATTGATGAAGGTCTTTTTTCAATCATTTATTTTTTTCCCATTGACTTTCACATGACATATTTATAAGTACATTGATCACAACATGTCACAAAGGTTTTTAAAAAAAATGTTGCAGTCGTATCCATTATAAAAGGATAAAAAGCATTCAAATATTGTATTTATTTATGTGGTCATATTGTCACTTTACAATATACAGTAGATAAATCAGCACTGCAGAATGTTCTGTACCATGATTCCTATATGAATTTTGTACTTTCCTGAGGAGCGAAATCAGGAGTGAGGGGCAATCAGAGGCTGAGGGGAGCACATCTGGGACAGGGGGGGCACATGTGAGGCAGGAGAGAGCAAATCAGGGGCTGGGGGCATATTTTTATTGTGTGGGGCAATAGGGGGGTCAGGGGGCATCAGTGGTGCCTGTGGGTTGGTGGGGGCTTCAACTTACCCCCCCTCCAGCAGAGTACACAGCATGCTTCCTCATTCGGCTGCTGCCGCCAATGCACACAGCCGAATGAGGAAGTGAGACCGGGAGCGCTGATCACATGCGCTTCCGGTCTCCTATTGGCTCATGTGACCGATCAGGTCACATGAACCCTCCTCAAACCACGGAGGGAGTCAGACAGAACTCCCTCCTTGGTAATTGCAGAGTTCCCCGCGATACACCTGACCATGTGTCGTGGCACACTGGTTGAAAATTACTAGCTTATTGGATATTAGAGCAGGTTTCCAGTTTATTTATAGTAATCAACTCCAGTTGCTTGACATAAACTTTATCTATCCAATTATCTTGTAGAGGTTCAATTATCTTTTTCAATGGGATATTTCGATGGAAAGGTAGCCATGCTACACTAATGTAAAGTATGGCTACTCTTTCCATGGAAATACTCGATGGAAAAAGTTTCTCTCGGTAAGTATCAATCGAAGCAAATCTCGCCATACTACAATGTTTAATTTCCCTTTTTCTTTTCTGTACCCCACCCTAATTGACAAAATATTTCATTAATAAAAAATAATATTGAAAAAAAAATCTCGCCATACTTACCGTGAGAAACTGCTTGTGGGATTAAAAATGAAAACGAGCTTTTCCGAGTTTAATAAATTTTGCCCTTGTTTGTTTTGGTTTTAGATTGTTAGTTTGTTTGATGGTTTTTTGTTTAGTATTTTGTGTAGTTTTGTTTACATTTGTAATTAGTTTTGTTTTTAGGTATAATTGATTTTAATGTGAATGAGTTTTTAAATTAGTGCTTTTTTTATTAATCGATTAGTGCTTGTGTTTAGATTTGGTGATAATTGATTAATGTATTTTTTGTATTTAAGTTAAATGTTTGTGTTTTTTTGTCTTTCATTTATAGGTGATGTGATGGCCACTAGTTAGGGGATGCAGGCCCACCTCAGTCCCCCTTACCCCATGGTTACATAGGGGGTAAGGGACTTAAGCAGGGTCATAATTACAGTAGATTAGGGCCCCCAACCCCATAGCACTGATGAGGGATCCCTACCCTCCCCTGGATAAAGGGGGTGGGGGTCAAGTCCTGACCCCCTTGGTTAAGGTTGATGCCCCCTACCCAAATTGGTTACTGGGGGAGGACGTCTAGCGGGACCCTTCCCAGTAGTGATACCCCCACCTCCAATAGCACTGGGGGAGGGGTCCCAAGGACCCCTTCTTTTTATTTTTCAGACTCCACTATCCCAAATGTGCACAATGGGGCACTAGGTAGGGGGAGAGGAGCAGCTCCCAGGGAGTCACTTCCAGCAATTATCGATCCCCCCCACCTAGCTTAGGGCTAAGTGAGGGGTGATATTGGGAGGAGGTGTAGGGGAAATATGGACCCCCTACTAGATGGGGTTTATTTAGTTTAAACTAATTATTTCCATATCACTGATATTACAGTAGCACTGTGGAAATAATTGTGTTTAAAATCACTTAACCACTTACATGCCAGTTAATAATTATTAGTGCTGGGATGGGGGAGGTGTGAGGGTAGTGTGGACCTCCAGTGTAGTTCTTGATTGATGATGCTTAAAGGTCAGCACTGCTTAACCAATAGCAGTTAGGCAGGTTCTTCTTCTCGTGTTGCCTGATTTGCAAGAGGGAAAGGGGGAGAACAGAGGGAGGACAAAATGGTGGCACTCATTAGACCTAATCGGGGAAATTAACGGCAAGTTCTATTAATTCACTAACCTTTTTTTTTTTCTTTTTTTTTAACTATTTGAGTTAGTGATTGGCTTAGTATAAAGGAGTTTAATACATATGTGGGCAGTTATATGGGCACTTTAGTTCTTCTTTAAAGCTTGCAAGGTCAACATGGGATGTATTATTGATTCCACGTAAATGAATAATATTCATTTATAACCTTCAGGACCAAATACATTTATGGATAAGTTATATTCAATCAAATACATTATTTAAACCTTCACATAAATATATAACATCTAAGAAAAAAGGGCATATACAGTATGTGTGTGGAGGCAGAATTCCAACAACTGCATACATGTGTTATATAATAGAAATATATACTATACCTGTTCCGCAAAAGGTCCTGCACGGATGGTAACAGCCCTTGGCATCTTCTGGCAGCTCCCCGGGTATGCTGTGTAGGTGCAAATGTGTAGAAATTCTACTTGCTTGAATAGCTACCAAGTTTCCACCAATACCTAAGATCAATAAAACGTAATGAATCCTTTGAGACATAATACAATCATAAATTTCATTTTTTTATCATTTGTTTCACAAAGAATCAGGGGAAAATGTGAGTCCAGGTGTTTCTAGACACATAAAACTCTACTGCTTATTATAATGTCAGATCTTTCTAAAGAATTGATATTGGACATATTTTACTTTTCAAACAGACAAAATGAATGTCAGTTTGAAAACGCAGTGCATTTTTTATGCTGTGTAGGATCGCAACTGTTAAATTCCTATTGAAACTAACAAAGTCACATAAAATACACCGCATCCTGTGCGCTCAAAGAAATATCACAGGCAGCATTCTAGCTTAATACGCTCTCAATAAAACACTAGTGTGAACACTTTTCTTCCATTAGCATTGTTCTCTATGGATTTTCTCTGGCGTCTATTCTCAGCGTATTTTCAGAGAATTTTTTTTTTTTTTAATACGCTGCACACACTACGCTAGTGTGAACCTAGCATAAATAAAGACCCATTTACCTATTGTCAATCAATAATTGGAATAAGAAACTCCTGACTCACCTCTTAACTCAGCAGGGCTCAATATCCCCCTGCAACTGCTTTGTAAACAGCTTAAGTGTATAGGAAGTGTAGGGTTAAAGCAACGCCCCCCTCCTATCCCTGGCTTCTCTCTCCACAGCCAACTGCACAGTCTGTCTGGAAGGTCTTATATGCACATACTTGGGTTATAAACAGGCTTTTTAGATAAGGAGAGGAAAAGGGGGGATTCTGGCTCTCTGTATAGTAAGTGGTCATTCAGGGGTTGGGGCTTATCAGCACTGCACAGGAAGAGCCTGTACACAGAATGGGAGGGGGAGCAAGCAAACAAACAAGAGACAAGTACTACTGATCCCAAAATCATTTTTAATGTTTAAGTTGGCTTTCTATATGTATACATGTCAGATATAAATAATGTTTTTACCCAAACTTTTCATACCCTTTAAAAATGTGTGCTTTTGGGCACACTTTTTGAATATGTTTTATCTAAGCTACAAGACTTTTTTCTTTGTTGGAAAGATCAACATCAGATACAATTACATTACCATTATATACCATTTGTCAAACTGCACTATCACACTGAGATACACAATCTCATTTTCCTGTCTTCTGCACTTTTTGATCTCTTTTTCTCAGCCAGAGGCATCTCACTTTACATACAAAGGATAAAAAAAACAATTTCAAGAACAGAGTGAGAGGCTCTGACAAACCACAAATTCACATTTCTTAAAAGGGGCAAATTATGGAGAAGAAAAAAAACAACCCACAATTGCTCAGAAAAGCTCCTTATTAATCCAACCTGCCTAAGAACCCCAGTTTGCTTTTGAAGATATAGGAACATATTGTTGAATTCTTTTCTGGTCAATCTGAATTAGAGAGCAACTGTTCCACTGATCATTACAGTTCAGATCATCGGTGCTTTTATTTGAAATACCAATGAAATTTTACAAAGTAAGCCAGTGGGATTCAAAAGATATCTGAATCATCTTTACTTTAATCCAAAAAGCAAGGCAGATGGTTATAGATGTACACATGAATGAATGTGGTCTCTTTTTGATGGAAAAGCATCCTTTTTCTCAGTTGTTTTCATCCTAAGCTTTTCATCCCTTCCCATATAGGTCATTCGCTAGTACAGGGATGAGACCGTGGGTAGCCTCAATTAATAACTTGACAGCCTGCCAAAGACCCCAGCATAGCTTAGTTCTGAGCACAATTAAAGTCAAAGCAAAGCAATCAATAAAAAGCTTATCTTTGTTAGAATGTAACTTGTGTTTAAAGACACAGAAGCCTTTTACACTTTTTTTTTGTAATTAAAATGTGCTCATAATTAAAAGATGATTTTTAAATCAGGCTGGTTTTCTTCTTTGTTGGGTTTCAGTAAATTCTTCAGCTTATATTTTTTCATTAGGATGACAAATCAGTAAAATGTAATCTACTTCTAATGATTCTGCAATATGAGCTCGTTGGTTCCTCTAGCGCAGTGTTTCCCAAACTTGGTTTGTTTGTGGCCCAGTTAGTTTTGTGCTTTCTCCTTCGTGACCCGGCACGAAGGATAAGCACAAAAATAACCGGGCCACAAGAGCGCCGCTCATGAATATTCATGAGCGGCGCTCGTGACCCGGCATTGCATTTTGGTGGCCCGGTACCGGGTCGCGACCTGGCATTTGGGAAACACTGCTCTAGCGAATACCTGCTACAAATCTAATAAGTCTAACAAATACCTTAGGCCACTGACACATAACGCCATTTGCGGACACTATTTTTTTGTGTCTGGCAAAATACTTTTTCATGTCTGGTCAACGCTGCACTCCAAAATATGCCTAAAGGAATTTACTATCAGTAAATCACTAACCAGCGGTATCAAACAAACGAGTGCACAGCCATGTGAGGAATTTTGCTGCACACAGAACCTATCCACATGTTAGTATTCTTACCCTGGCTCTTCCCTACAGTCCTGTGTCCTCTGTTTTATTGGTTCATACTATGCTATGTTGCTGAAAGTAAACAGGAGTGTTTTGTTCTTGATTTAATTACTGCGTTTCCTAACATTTTAACCACACAACCAAAACAATGGCCGCTATCTGAAGATGATATAAATCGGTGCCCGAGGCCAGAGTCACACGGGTGCATTGTGTGCGTGTCCTCTTTCAAAAAAAAAAAAGCCAAAAATTTGAGTTGTGAAAAAAACAAATTGAAAGTAATGACCGATATGCGTATGCTGTCACATTTGCGTTTCATAGAGAGGGACCTGCGCTGGAACACGTCATGTTGCGTTTTGCTAGTGTATGGATGCGAGCGCAAACAAAGTGATCAGATTAGTAGCAATAGGAATTGAACAACAGCGATCACGCAGAGAAGAAACGCAATGCGTAAGTGCCTATTGCTTATATATAAAACGCGGTCCGAAAATACACCAGTATAAATGCGCCAGCGTATTTCTGCAACTCAATTAATTAAAAAGAAACAAAAAAAGGAGTGCACATAATAGGCTATTGTGTCCCTAGCCTAAAATGTACAGTTACTTATCAGTCAATGACCTATGACATCTTTTAGAAACACACAGTATAAATATATTGATCTGCAACAAAATAGAATAAATACACAAGAAGCTACTACAGTAAAACATCCAAGTATTTTGTAACCTGAAACTCTGTAAAAGTAAACTCCTTTTAAGGTTCTGACTACTACAGAGATGCAAAGTCATCAGTTACATGTAGATTGTAAGCTCTGTGGGGCAGGGACCACCAACCTCTGTTGTGTCAAGTGCAACCTATCAGTTAAAGCAGAGGTCCCCAACCTTTTTTGCACCAGGGACCGGCTTTAAGCAAGACCAGTTTTCCATGGCCCGGTGGGGTGGGGGTGGGGCAGGAGCGGAGCGTTGGTCATATGGGGGTGGGGTTATGGAGGGGTGGAGCTTAGTGCATACTTATAATATAATTATGACATTTATAATGAGAATGTGATTCAACTTACCATAGGTTCAGAATGAGTGAGAGCACCAGGCTTGTTTCCCTGGACAGTGGGAGCACTGGGCTTATTTTCCTGCAACAAGATGGTCCCATCTAGGGGTGATGGGAGACCCCGTCAAGTACATACCATGCTGCGCTGGAGGGCCGCGTCACTAAGAGCCGCCCGATGCCCCGCCCAGTCCTGTGCAACGGGTACCATGCTGTGCTGTGGAGGGCTGCATCTCAAAGACCCGCCCGATGCCCCACCCCGTCTTGCATAATGTTCATTGCCGGGAGCTGCGAGCTGTCATGGCTACGGCAGAGAACATTATCAATCCACACAGAGCGTGCTCTGACCAGGCACAGGGCCACAGAGCTAGCTGTCAGCGGCGCTGCTGACCGGCTGAAAAACCCCAACGGCCTGGCCGGGGACCTCTGAGTTAAAGTGAAGTATCCTTGCAATATTATACTTGTTTTGTGTAATACACTTTTCCCCATGTCTGTATTGTACTTGTATTGCTGAATTGTACAGCGCTACGTAAATTTGTGGTACTTTATAAATAAAATGATACACACATACAAAGTAATAGGTACCAGGTCAGAAAATTAACATTTTCATTTTGACAATAACAAGAGATCAGGCCTGAACTTATGAAAGGTTCACTACGTAATTTTAAATGAAGACTGTGTTTCTTATTTTTGCACTTCCCACCTCCTGAGCCCTGGGCTAAGAGAGCTTTTTCAATCTTTATAAAAACTGGGGGGGTTATTCACTAAGGTGTGAATTCGACAGCAGATTCCCATAGCAAATCCGCTACAATTTCCCCAGTGTAAAGTCACGACAATTTTCCCATAATAAAGTCACGACTGAGACAATATTTTCATTATAAAGACGCGACTGCGAAAGTAGCAGCCTATTGCGACTGTCTTTATCTAGCGAATTCGCACCTATACACAACAATTCGGACTTTAATGAATAACCCCCATGTAAGACAGTATTTGCTTGAAAACTGAAAGCAGGTTATGACAAAATAACAATGGCAACTAAAGTGCTAAAAAGAAAGATATTTTGCGTACAAAAAATGTTAGCAATTTGCATCCTTTTTTACACTATTTACTGGTTTATGTAAAAAATGTTAGCGAATTGTTAGTAATTCCCATTGGTGTCCAAATGTTAGCATTGTTTCATCTTCTTTTTACAATAATCAGTCATGAATCTAAAATGAAAGGACACAAATGGTCATTTCTTGTATTTATTTTTACACAAACGCGCTGTTTTTATAAAGCCAGAGTTGAAGCTGGCGTTCATTTTAAAACAGTTATTAAAATCATTCTGAGGGCAAAACGAAGAGATCGCTGTATTCAATATCACGATATCGAGAATATCGATGGAAGAAAATGTCGATATTGCGATATCGAATCGTAATTTAAAAAACGATACATTTATTTTGCTGCAATATTGAAAAATTTGATTGAAACATTTCAATCTGTTTCTTTCTATGGAAAATCGATCATAGTTGATGGGGGGGAAAATTCGATATCGAAAATTGGAATGAAACTTTTTGATAATTTACTATTTTTCTTTTTTTGATCAAAAGGTCAAAAATTGCCTTTTCGACTTCAATAAATTTCACCCTAAGCTTCATACATTAACTGTTCTTGGGTCTTGAACACAGATTTTCACAAAAATAAATTAAAAAAAACAGGCACAACTGGGCCAAAATGGGCACAAAGTAGATTATAAATTGCTGAAAAAAAGTAAAAATGGATGCAAATTGGTAATAAATGAACACAGAGTACTTTGCATCCATTTTTTTACATGTATGCCACTTGATACATTTCCCCCATAGTGATTGAAGAGGCAATGTGCTATAACTACCACTGTTCACTCGCTATCGCTCACATTGCATTTCTCAGCATGTTGGGACCTGCTGATTTATCCCCACATGTTTCCTAGTTTGTTCAGAAACTCTGCAAGCAGACAACAGTCTGTTAAACAACAACATTTATAAAATGATAACGTAACCCAGCACTTTAACAAAATAAATAAGCTGAGTTAATAAATGGACAGGCCAGAATGAGGGGGGTTATTCACTAAAGTGCGGATTCGACAGACAAGCGGATTCCCATAGCAAATCCGCTACAATTTCCCCATTGTAAAGTCGCTTACAATTTTTTTAATGTTAAGATTGTGACAATTTGCCCATAATAAAGTCGCGACTGCGACAATATTCTCATTATAAAGATGCGACTGCGACAGTAGCAGCCTATTGCGACTGTCTTTATCTGGCGAATTCGCACCTATACGCAACAATTCGGACTTTAGTGAATAACCCCCTGAAAGTGCAAAACACTGGAAGGATGACAAACTGCTAGTTATATAAGGTAGGAGCGAGATCTGTGATTGTAGATGTTTATGGTGTCATTTTATGATTGTGGATGTAAGCAAGCTTCAATTTTGTATTGTTATCAGAACAGGTAGTCAGCTGAGCACCAATGAGCACATTTCCTGTGCCTGACACATCTGCTTTATGTTATAAGTATACACCTTGCAACAGTTACACAGTATCTGGCAATTAGAGGCAGATGAAACCTGATTCACTTATGCTTCTTATCCACTTAGGCTGGTCTCTGTAAGATCATTGCGCTTTTACTTTCAAGCCATTTACGAAAGCCATTCAAGAATTCTTGCTACTCAGGCAAGGTCAGACTATATAAGCACATAAGCAGATAAGACAGAAATTATATCGGTATGAGTTTTCTTTTGAAATGTGATTGATTTTAAATAATCCTTTGTAAGGACAGACTTTCTTTTTTACTGTGAGGAAAAGCTTCTTGGGGTTGAGTCAAGCTTTCGCATAAAATTTCACTACAATATTATTTAGAATTGGCGGCACAACTGAAGCTTGCCCTTAGGCCCCCAATTTACCACCTTACTGGTAGTCAAGACAAATCCACATGATGACTGAAAGTAGGAAACATTAGAGGATGTTTTTCAGTATTGACGATATTCGATTACCAACTACTAAAAGGACAATACAGAAACATGTCCTCTAATATATCCTACTTTCACTTGGATTCAGATGAATCTATTCTTGATTTAAAAAGGATTTTCTTTATAGGAGTTTTTTCCCTATTTTTTTTTTGCGATTAATAAATGTCACATGTTTGAAAACGCAGTGCATTTTTACACTGTGTGTGATCGCAATTGTTAAATTCCTATTGACACTAATCTAGTCATATAAAATACGCTACGTCCCATGCACCCAAAGAAATAGAGCAGGCAGCGTTCTATCGTAATACGCTGTGCACGATACGCTAGTGTGAACACTTTTCTTCCATTAGCATTGTTCTCTACAAATTCTCTCTGGCGTTTTTTTCTCAGCATATTTTCGCTGGAGAATATTTTTTTTGAAACATGCTGTGCACAATACGCTAGTGTGAACCTAGACTTAATGTTACCTGAAAGATAATTCCACAGATAATTCAGCTTGATTTTATGCTGATTACATTAAAGATAGAAGTAACATCATATCCCCTTACTAAAAGTATGGAGCAAGACTATGGCAAGGTGGGGGAAGTGCCAATTTATAGAAATACCGAAAAATAGTTGTTTTTTTTCATTCATCCCATGTGGTTGTAAAGTAATTTGTAAGAAAAAATTAGTAGGAAAATCCATCTACTCTCTTTTGAGCAGAATGGACTCCAAATCAATTGACCTACATTTTTGTTTCCTGTATCACATTTGTGATATTCCAAAAAATGTCTAGCTACTGGGGGTAGTTTAACAAGATTAGTATTTTTGAAGGCCTGTCTTATGGTACTAGAATGACAATGTACTCTATTCTTAAAAGGTTGAGAGGTTTGACCTACTTACCTCTTGGGGCAAGGGCATTACAAACAATAGATTATACCCTGGCTACTGCAGTTGATGTAATCTTGAATCTCGTGCAGGGGAGGGCATCAATTTCTTGTATTGGTCCGGTTTAACAATCATAAACTATACTGTGGGCCAGTAACATACCCATCATGGTGAACCGTATCATTCACCATACTACACTGCCCCACAGCATCCCCCATTCTCCATACTGTGCTGCCC
>WMED01000800.1:8307-31351 GCA_019650415.1 Pipa parva
AAGTGTGGGAGGGGATTGTGGTGGCAGCAAGTGTGGGAGCAGGGTAATTAATTAATTAATGTGTACGGGAAAATATTTTTTTACAAAAAAAGCACTGCCTATACATGACAGTTTGGTCAGATAACATTCATATATATACAAGTTTGTAGAAAATTATCACTCTTTACTTTTAATATACTATACAAACAAATATATAGCTATTATAGAATAACTATGTATACAAATGCTGTACAACTGGAGGCCCAAGGACTGAATTTTGATTAATAAAGAAATATCCTGGCCCCCAGCCTGCTCAAGAGCTTTATATATTTTCAGAGCTTGACATATTTTTATTGGAATTATGCCACTACATGTAGATTGACCCTTTTCATGTAGAAGTTCAACAGTTTGTTCTGTTTTCCTTTTCTATTTATATATAGACACACTGCTGGTAGAATATTTTAAACATGTCTTTATTTAGCCTCAATGAAACAACTTTTCCAATCTATTCAGCTGATTGGACCAGCATGCTCCAAAGTCCAATCAAATGTAAGTAGTCAGATTCAAAAGAGCCTAAAGAGACTTCATGGAATTTGGGGTGCTTCTGCAAGAGATCTTAATGAGATTATATAACTTTATAATACACAGTGACAATAGAATGTGCATGGAACATACTGTAATTTATAACCTAATTAACGGAGAAGTATAATACCGATGTAACTGCCCACATACATATAAAACTCCTTTATACTAAGCCAAACACTAACACAAATAGTTGAATAAAAGTTTAGTGAAGAAATAAAACTTGTCGTTCGTTTCTCTGATTAGTTTTCCTGAGAGCTGACATTTTGTCCTTCCCCACACTTCCCCCCTCCCTCTTTAAAGTAGGCAACACAAGAATTAAAACCTACCTAACTAATATTGGTCAAGCAGTGTGCTGGCCTTTGGGAGTCATCAGTCAAGCTTGTTTACACTTCTTCATGGCATGGAATACAGGAGATTGCAGAGGCTCTGGCTTGGGAAAGCTAACTTGTGTGCAGGTGTTAGATTACTCATAAGACAAAAATGTCCAGGAGAGGGAACCTTTTCATGGAAAACTGTCCGGTACACGTCACACACATTTCCTGGTGCCGGAGTTTTCCAGTGCTGTGTAATCAATCATCCTGCTTCACATGAAACAACTACTAGAGAGAATCACTTCTCATTAAGGTATAGTACTGCATATGTAAAGATGTAATCTAACTATATTTCTCCTTTAACTGCTAGTTGTAAAATTAGCCTAGCAATTTGTGGGCAAAATTTATTAAATTCGAAAAGGCAAATTTCAGCCTCTTCGAGTTTATCCCCTGTACATCTCAGCTGTTTGATCAGTTAAAATAATTTGATATTTTTTGATCGATTTTTACAAAAATAAACTTTTCGATCGAGTTTTCCAATCATATTTTCAATGGAAAGGTAACCATACTTCTAATGTAAAGTATGGCTACCTTTCCATTGAAAAATCCAATCAAAATCTCAATCAATACTTTCTATTGGTAAAAATCGATCAAAAAATATCAAATCATTTTTATCAATCAAACAGCTGAGATCTACAGGGGATAAACTAAAAAAAGCTGAAATTTGCCTTTTTGAGTTTAATAAATTTCGCTTTAACTTAGAGACTTTCATCCCACTTTTCTGTTTAAAAACATAATTTTGATGCTTCATCTTATCCAATAGTCTCCTACCTGACCCTCCAACTGCCCCTGTACCATCTTCAGTGGGTAAATACTTGAGAAGGGACCATGGGATTTGTTGTTGTTCGTGTTCTGAAAAGTTATTACAGGGCAGTGAAGAATTTTCTGTGATTCGCATTCATTTGCCCTATTGTATAGTATTGTCAGCTGTGAATATTCAATATTTAGGATTTTTTTACCCCAAGAGAGCTGTGAATAGTAGTGGTGATTGTATATATTGACGTATTAAAGCAAAGTGATGTCCTCTTCACATGGATCTGTTTAAAGGAAACAATACCATAACTGTATTTTTTACATTAATGACAGCATAATAACAATGTGACTGAATTATTGACATAAAAATGGCAAATTCATCATTCTGTGCACTGGTATAGTCACCAAAGTATGGTGGCAGAAATTATAACTGTTTGTACATTAATTTCAATAGCAGAAAATTCCTAGGCCATGTAGGTACTTGGCATTTTTCCAAGTCACAGGCTGGCCCATGCTTGTTAAATTCAGACAGAGGGTTTACCCTGCAGCTAGTGGATTTCTTTGTTTCACAGAGAACTAAAGAACCACAGTGTGGTTACTACAAGGGCTTAGGACACAAATTGGCATATCTGGATTTAAAAATTATTGCCTGTGTGCTATTTCAAACAACACTAAAAACACAAGTACCATTTAAAAGAGAAGGCCAAACATCACAAAAAAAAAAAAAAAAAAAAAAAGAAAATTGCTGTTTGGATTGGCATGCCAGTTATTCTTATGCAGTACTTGCAAAAATGTCATTATTGAATTTGAAGTCCTGTTTTTTATTGCCTTGTGTTGTTTCTTTCTCTGCTGACTGCAGCCAAATTGGGTTTTCTGGTTCAATTCATGAATACGTATGATCTAAAGTTGCATAAGAAACAATATGATTGGGCAGAGGTTTATTTACTAAACTGATGAAAGATGGCTGCAAGTACAAGGAAGGAAAACAGTCTTAAAATAATACAAATTAGGACTTTAACTTCAAATCTAACAACTTTACCAGTAAAATATAGGAATAACTGACATGCCAATCGAAATAGGATATTTTTTTTTCTTTTATTGACACTGGTTCCTTGTCAAGGATTGATTTGTAAAGGGGAGGAGGGATATACTCACCGATTAAGTTCTAGTTCCACCCCTGCTCTCTGTACCAATGAGAGTAAGCACAGCAGCTGTTACATCATCCATTCAGAAAAACTGACAGGAAGAGGAAGTGAAGAGGATCGCGGTGCCTGTCAATTACAGAAACAATCAGCAGAATGCAGAGAGCAGGGGCAGCGGTCGAGCAGCTTAAGGCTAGGTTCACACTAGTGCATAATACACTAGAGTGAAAAAAAACGCTCAATGATTCCCTATGGTGCTTACCTAGTTCCGGTCACACTATTGTATTACGCGCGTACGCTGCGTCCGGAACGCTGGCTGTCGCATTTTGGCCGGTGTATAACGCCACTCACAAAGTGCGGCCAGATAGGAAGAGCCGTGAACACTGTCGCTGGTTAGTACAATAGAAAAATACGCCGGAGCATATTTTTTTCTTTTCACACTTAACGTATTATGCGCTGCGCACAATATGCTAGTGTGAACCTAGTCTAAAAGTGCAATTGGTGAGTATCCTCCTCCCTTGCTAATAACAGTCCTATAGTTCTCCTTCAAGTGTAAACAAGCGAAAGTCAGAACCCAAAGTTAAGTAAAAAAATCATAAAAAAAAGATAAATTCCAAATTTTTTTAAAAAAAAAGTCTTAATACAATAAAAATGGTATTTAAATTGAACATCCACTTTAAGGTTTTTTTTGTTTGTTTGCTTTTTCTGAAGGAGCTACCCCGGGCAAACGCTTACCTCGCCAGAAACAACAGACTGCTCATTCATTTATCACTTTTGTAGTTTGTGAATATTCAGACAGTCCATCAGTCTAGCAAGGTATTCATTCTGTTCTCTAAGCTTTCATGGCTGCAAATGTCTCTCCTTCATATCATTATGTAAACGAAGTTCTTGGATCAAGCTGCGAGAGAATACGTTTAAATGATTAATATATAAATGAGGCACTTCTCTGTTCTTATTTCTTACACAGTTGTACTGTGATTAAAAACAATTTTTCTTAGATATTGATATCTTAAAACAAGCTCTGTAATAAATTCAAGAGAGTGAGAGGTTTGGTCACATTAAAGCTTAGCATCGAACAAATCACTTGAAAATGTCTTCATAAACACTGGAAATATTAGCTTGTAATTAAAGGATTGCAATCAGATGCATAGATACAAGAACAAACCATTTTCTTGTCCAAAGAACTGGTGAATATTAATAAAAATAAATTGTGCGGATGCTTATTAGGTGCATTTTGACAAAGGTATGAATCAACCTTTCAGAATCAATTCTTCCATACCATACGTTTGCAATAAATATACTCTCCCTACTAAATTCTAGTAATGTTCCATTAATATGTTGCATAATGTAAATGAAACCATGTGTGAAGCACGTCATGTAACCAGTTTGTTTCTATCCAAATGAAAAATACTGTGAGGCTTATTCATGAAAGTCCAACAGTCGCGTAAGGGTCCGAGCTCTCATGAATTTTTCACTTTCTTGAAGTCTGCATTATGGTGAATTCTCGGATGCTTGCAAAGGTTGTGAACTTAAGGAGCACTTTGCGTTCGTGTGCACATCAAAGGTCACAGTCTGACAAGGTAGTGAATTCAGCATGGCCTGCTCTGTGTCAAATTCACCACCTTTACTCAAACTAGGGGGTTGGTAGCGAGGCTCCTACCATCTTACTGAATATAACACACTACACAAGAAAATCACATCCAATGCTGTTGTTCGCTATGGGAATCCACTGCATATAATTTAGATTGTAAGCTCTATGGAGCAGGGACATTCATCTTCTTGTTTCAATCATGGCCTGGCACTTAGAGTGATGTATTTTCTTGATTACAGTCCATTCCGGTTAATTGGATGACCAGATAATCGTACCAGTCGCTTTTTTGGACCGAATCCTACAGAACTGAACCAAATGCTATTACATAAGGTATATTCGTTTAATCAGAACAGCCAGTTATTAGGACCAAAATGATTGCGTCCCAATGTGGTCTGATTGACTGGAATCAACTTTATATGCTTGTAATTTACTTCACTCTTTCTTTGTTACACACTTTCCCTTGTCTGTATTATAACTGTTTTGTTGGATTGTACAGAACTGCGTAACCTTGTGGCGATTTATAAATAAAAATATACATACATATAGTAATGAATAAGGAGTATCATAAATAGGCCCCTTATGGTTTACCATCATTTTGCACAAAAGCGCTTTATTTGACTGTCCTGCCCATTGAGTATTTAGGGCATCACAATGGCTTTTGTTGATGCAAATACCTTCCTGATCATGTTCCTTACTGACAAAAGCCCACGTGATAGTCTGAACAGAAAGTGGGTGGAGCTTTCATATAAAGCGATATTTGTATTTGCATTGATTCATTTCTATAGCGTTGATATATTATTCAGCACTTTACAGAGATTCATCATTCATTTCAGTCCCTTCCCCATGGAGCTTACAATCTCATTTATATTTGGTCACACACTTATGTAGAAAGTTTTTGGATTGTGGGAGGAAAAAGGAGCCCCCGTTGTTGTGTAATATTGGCAGTTATCCAGAGGTCTCCTTTACCTACATACATATATTAGGTAACATTGCAGAAAAGTCTCCCAATTTAACTAATTCTAGTAAAGCTGTTTGATTGATGGCACATATGGGGTGTTTACCTGTGTATACCAGTAATGATTCCTGGGTTATTTATGAAAAAGTGGATTTGGCATATATTGCAGCATTTCACTCGTATTATAGTCAGTTCTGCTTTTTCACTAACTGCATAGTGATGATGGGGCACATTGATGTTAACTACATGAGGGGGCTGGTTGAATAAAGTACAAATGCATCTGTCCAGTTCACTTTGCGTCAATTCGTGACACTACGCTGGGTATGTCCCGAATTCACTTTTCCTTACTGATTACTGGAGCCCTGCCATTAACCCCTTAATTCTCCACTCTTACAGTGTCTTAGCAAAGTCAGACAGATAAATTCAAAGCAGTACGCCTGTCCTTATTCACCACTTAGACTCCACTACTTGGTCCATCGGTAAATTACCTGTGCACGCGTAGGCAAATTGATGCAAAGAGCTCCATAAGTCCATCACCATCAGAAGTGTCAGAATTGGGCACGTATTCGCCACATCACAGAGCTTGCTCAGTATAGAAATAATGGGAAGCGGCAAATAGATGCAAATTCAGACCGTTACATGACTATAGTTAATAACCTTTGTGAAGTGGTTCAAGGGTGTTATGGGTGCTTGGACACCACCACTTTATACAGGAAAAGTTTCAATAGGCTGATTGCCTCATGTGCCATCAACCATTGCTGTTGTTGTCTATGTAACCATGCAGCGATGAGAAGCAGTGTTTTGGGATATTCCATTTTCCTTTCCTTGATCCCTTTCCAAAAAACAAATACTTCAGTTTGCCAAAGTTAATAAAGATAATAGGTGGAATTAAGCCTTTTAGCTATAGGTATATATATATATATATATATATATATATATATATATATATATATATAACTGAATGTATGTGTGTGTGTGTGTGTGTGTGTGTGTGTCCTTTATTAATTACTACACCATTCATCCGATCGCCATGAAACTTTGGGAAGTGGTTATGTTCACTCCCGGGAAGGTTTCTGGCTTAGTATATTTCGTCCCCTATTTCACGTAAGGACGTAACTAGCAAAAAATGCATTATTCATCCGATCGCCATGAAACTTTGGGAAGTATGACATCAACCAAAGACGAATTGAAAAAAAGATTTTTCCAAATATCGCACAGAATTACGAAAATCATCAGTGGCTAAGGGAACGCGCTATATTAGCAGCTACAAACAACGATGTCAATGCCATCAATTTCAGTATTCAAAACGGAATACCAGGGGAAGTGACAACGTATAAGCCCATTGATACTGTGATTAATCGACCACCCCTAAAAATCTATGGGCAAAACTATGATACCGCAGTGTTCATTATTCTGCTCTGGTTCGCTGTGACAAAACTCCTCTAGTTGAATTTAATATCAGTAAACTGCACTGCAGCAATCTGCACTATGGTTACACACAGCCACCCATAGACTTTTATATACATGCATTTTTTTGTGGTTTACTGCCCTATTGCCACTGTATATATATATATATATATATATATATATATATATATATATATATATATATATATATATATATATATATATATATATATATATATATATATATATATATACAGTATATATATATATATATATATATATATATATATACTGCTTGAGACTTGATAAAGGGAGGACAGACCTCTTGAAGGCTTGTCTATCTAAACTGACTGTTAATCCAATAAAAATGGTATCACCAAGTATTGCAATACTCATTTTTTTTGCATCTGTGGACTAACACGACCACTGTATCCTATCATTATATACATGTTGCCTGAGACTTGATAAAGGGAGGACAGACCTCTCTAAAGCTTGTCTATCTAAACTGACTGCTAATCTAAAAAGGCATCACCAAGTATTGCAACACTCAAATATATATATATTTTTTTTACTACTGTATCATATAGTAAAAGCTTCCACACAGGTATCGACACTACTTTGCTACTTTCTTCAGTCAATCTCTAGTCTTTGTTCATTACTTTGCTTCTACTTCACACACAGGTATTCCTTGCCACAGTCTCCTTCATTTATTACTAGTTGTAAAGGGACAGGTATCTCACACTTCCCTTCTATTTATCTATATATACAGTACATGCTAATATACCCACAGTTCCACAGCCATACTGAGTCACATACTCATAAAGCTTGGAGAAATGTTGTCTGTTTTCATTAAAGAAACCCCTTGTAGTCCAGCTGTTTTTTTATGAAGCTTTAGGGGGTAATTCAGCAAAGCCCGAACTCACCTCGCGATCCTTCAATTCACCTTGGCAAAATTGTTACGCGCTCGCTTCTCTCCTACATGTGGACATCACCGAACGCTTTAAAGATACTGGAGTCGAATCCTCGAAATTCACCTCACCTCGCAACCAATCGAGTCGCCTCGCTGAGACTGGAATACCTTTAAAGCGTTCAGTGATGTCTGCATGTAGGAGAGAAGCGAGCGCGTAACAATTTTGCCGAGGTGAATCGAAAGATCGCAAGATGAGTTCGGACTTTGCTGAATTACCCCCTTAGAGAATACATTTTCCTATAGCTCACCAAAAGGCCAAATTTTTACATTAAATATCTTATTTTCTAGACACCAATTTTGTAAGCAAAGGTTGAATGTATTCTAGCTGTAAAGGCATTTGTGGCATTTTAATTTTTTTCGGGTTTACGGTCCTTTTAACTGATCGTTTCACTAATATGTATGTGCAAATCAAATGAGCTCAGATTTTACTAGCAACTTTCTCCAAGTTAATGTCCCTAACCTCATATCTCCTCTCATGCATATTCTAAGAAGATACCATATTATAAATGCCTTCGACCAAACATTTGCTCAATGTTACATTTTTGTCTTCTTAAAATGACTTCTAGAAAATATTGCATCACAATAAATTATTCAAGCCAACTGGGTTTTCATCTTCTGAGACACTCATTCAAGTGATCTTTTAACAACTATTTATTTAATACTAAACCAGAAATTTCCAGATAGCCTACCAATATAGCCCCGGGGCATATATCTTAAATAAAAGGCACTGGATCTTTGTATACCTAAAAATTTACATAGTAAAGGAATGAAGCAACTAATCACACCAGGAGACTAGTGTTTAGTGATTACTCACCTAATAAAAAAAAAAAATCTAAAGGATAGAAAAAAAAAAAAATAGGAATAAATTAACTGTCCATCTAGCATTAAACATATAATGCATTATAAATGTAATTTATATCTCGCTACTGCTAAATGTTCTGTTTGATCTTATTTTCCGAGGTGATTTTGTTGTTCAAGGAATTATATTAAGTCCAGTAAATTCAACACCTTTTAGATATACTGGACAGTTTAATAGGTCTCAGCAGGCAAAAAAAAAAAAAAGATTTCGCTTTCTGCATCAGCCGAGGCTGAAAGATACCGTCTGATCATTGACATCATTTGCATACAAATTCATATTCTGTTCCTGATAAAGGTTAAAATAGATAAATGAGCATTTTTTTTTTTGTGACATTCTATCCTCGCTTGCCTGTAAATGACTTAATATATTTGTCACCTCAATCACTGCATTAATAAATGTAATTAGAGTCAGTATTTAACTTACCTTTATCTGTGGTAATTGTACCCTATACCTTCCCCAAAAAAACATGCTATTTCAAGAGTTTCATTTAGATCTACCTTTGTTTTCACTAATTATCCATCAATGTGTATACATGGAATGCAAACAGTATTTTAAACTCCTGGAGGTTTAGTAATTTCCTGGCTGTCTGAGAAACGTTGATCTAAAATGTAGTGAAGGAATTAGTTATTCTAAGCATATTCTATTTTGTGCCAGATATACGTCTAATTATGCACTTTACGTAACAGAATTGAAGAAACGGCACATTCTAACGTAAATGTAAACCTATAAGAGGAGATTTATAAAGGTCATTTCGACCTGCTTGAACTGTTTTGATTCGTTTGTTCAACTTATTTTCCCCGTTATTTTCTGTTTACTGCACTTCTCTGTTCGGACTTATAAAGTATTAAAAAATAGGCGTTATCGGGAAAAAGATTGAGACTGAAAAATATCCATGTGTCCAGATCGTCTCAGTGGTTTTGTGATGATATTGATATTTTTCAGCAGGAAAACTGATATGAATTTGGCTAAATTGCAAGACCGTTTCCATAGGAAATAATGGAATTTTTGCCTCCTCAAATCAGGTGAATGGTTTTTGGCCACAGAATTCTTACTGAACATTATGAATATGGGTATCAACACCGTTTATCATGATTATACCAGCATTAAAAAGGTAGAGGTGCACTAAGCTCAAGGGTGCTGGCAGCCAATCAGAATAATATGACCGGGAACATGTGATGTATGTATGTATGTATGTATAATTTTACTTATAAAGCGCCACAAATTTACGCAGCGCTGTACAATTCAGCGATACAAGTACAATACAAACAAGGGAAAAGTGCATAAAACAATACAAGTAAAATATTACAAGGATACATCAAATTAAGTGCTATGTAGTGATTGACACAAGAGGTTGGAGGTCCCTGCCCCAAGGAGCTTACATGTAACAAGGAATATTGAGAAGATTAGACCAGGAATTGTTTTAGCCAAGAACATGTAAAAAAGTTATTGCTTAGAGTTACAATTCCCTCTCTCATCCTGTATTTGTCATTACAAAACTGCATGAATAAAAAAAGCTATATGTGATCTAGTTTCAGATTGCAAAGGTCCATTGCCAGTGAGGGATAATGACTGATTTGCAGGAAAGATACCTGCATTCACACGTGGAGTGGATGGTCACATAGTATTTTATGATTGTAGTCAGGCTCACTATAGCAAATTCAATCCACACAACAGGCTTTAGGCTCAACCAGTAATAACACAAACACCTTTAAGCTTGTTTAATGTCTAAGTTCCACAGAATAAATGTAGCCTGCTCATCCAGGCAATTAATGGGATTTATAATATGTATTAGCATAAACGTGAAGGAAGGTTTTGTGGGGTTCATCCTAGAGTTAAAGGGAAGTGTTTAACCCCCAAAACCTTATTTTGCTTTACCGTGTGCTAATAAATGGGGTAAATCCACTTAAAGGCCTGGTTCAATGGTCTATATTTATTGTGTGCAGTATTGTAGTGAATTCATTATCAATAGGAGAACTGTAGTGACATCATCTTTCCATGGACCTGTTTATAGGAGAGAATATCACTATAACTGTCTGTAAATTTATACATAGTAGCAATATGAGTATATTAATAGTTTGTCTCATTTTGTTCGACAGTATTGTCTATAGAATAATTACATAAATGACAATTGTTTTTACATTCATTTTAATGGCACACAATTCCGAGCTCACGCTGGCACTTTGTCACTACATTTTCTAAGTCTTTTTGAGGGAAATGTTTCCAGAATAGTAACAGGGACACTGCTGTAAGCTCCCCAATTCATCACTCGTATTTGGCAAAGTGAAATCTGATTCATGCCAGTACGTCTTTAGGGAATTGTCACTGTGACACATGATAAATACTCAAAGTGTTATCCCAAAAAGCTCAGAGTGTTGTGTAAATACACAGTCAGTGTAATGTCATGAACTGTGAGTGAATTCACCACATGGCAGAGTGGAACAATGTTTGCTGAATTTGCAAAGCTGGAGAAGTGGTGAATTGTTGCAAATTCACTCATCTATTTGACAATTTGTGCTTTGATAAAATGCCCACATTCTCCTATTATGCCATGCACATCAGACTGCTTATTAAATATTGTTTCCCAGTCTTTATCGTGCCCAATGCCCACCTTTACAGATAACATAATATTTTCATTCATAACAAAAAGTCAAGTTCTATGTCGGTAGGTTTGCTTTTGAGACTCAGCCTTGAGATACCATGGGGACACCTTCCTATTTGACCTTAGCTTAGATCATAACCACTTATTTGTGTCAGGATTACCCGTAAAAGGAGGAATAGGAGATGGTAATACCGGGGATTCCCCACAGTGAACTTAATGCTAGCTACCACCAGGGTGCGGAGTCTTCACCTAGAGCTCCCGCAAGGGAGATGGGATTTAGCTGCGGGCAACATCCAGGTCGCGGTCCCTTGGGTAGTTGTTCACTGGTGAGAATAGAAGAGAGAGAGCTGGTACAGAATTGGGTAACCAATTAAGCAGGAAACAAGCAGGCAGGATGCCAACAGGAACAGACTATATTAATAGGTCAAAAGGCAGACTGGAAAATCAGGGAAACCTATAGCTAGTACTATAACTTTAACAGAGCCTAGAATCAGTACTAACGGGAGGCTAGCACTTATTATACTGAAGCACTGAACAGACTGACAGGCTCCCTTATTTATGAAGGAAGCCTGTCACCTGATCGCGCTGGAGAGGTGAAAAGGCGCGTGACTGTGCCGTGCGCGAACAATGCCAGTATGCACGAGCGCAACCGTGGAAGAAGGCACGGCGCTTCACGGAGCAGGAGACAGAGCGACGCTGGAACACAGAGCGGTGAGTACTAATCCTAACAATTTGCCAGTTAATGATTAATAGAGCTGGATGGGGGCTGGGGGGTATCGGAGGGAGGTGTGGGGGTCCCAGGGACCCCTGCTAGCTGGGGTTTATTTACTTTATAAAGGAGAATGCGTTTACATGAACGAGCTTGAGAATATCACAGGAAGAAGCGACTTGTCAATCATATATGACGCTTCCTCTTAACTCCTCCCAACCCATCTCGAGAAAGAAAAGTCAGGCTGACAGGGAAACAATGAGAAACGCTTTATAAAGGTACATTTTTTTAAATACATCTATATGTATGTATGTATAATTTTACTTATAAAGCACCACAAATTTACACAGCGCTGTGCAATTCAGCAATACAAGTACAATAAAGACATGGGAAAAGTGCCTAAAACAATACTAGGATACTTCACTTTAACTGCCAGGTTGTGGTTGACACAAGAGGTTGGAGGTCCCTGCCCCGTAGAGCTTACAATCTATTTATTTCTAATGTATCTATTTAAAATAACATTTATTTCATTAGCAGAACTTAATTCAGTAATCAAGTTTTGAGGTGACAGGTGCACTTTAAAGGGGTCTTCTTTAGGACATGCAAAGTCTACATTTAAGCAAATAAGGGTGGGGGTTGGGGGAAATGTTTGCTAACTAGCTGACATAATGGTAAAAATAAATAAAGTGTGTAATACCTGTGTGTGTTTTAACAGGTCGGGATCTTGGATGACTGCAGAAAGTGGCAGTGGTGTGTGACACCTGGGTGTGTATTTTAACAGGTCGGGATGGTGGATGACTGCAGAAAGTGGCAGAGGTGTGTGACACCTGGGTGTGTGTTTTAACAGTTCGGGATGGTGGATGACTGCAGAAAGTGGCAGAGGTGTGTGACACCTTGGTGTGTGTTTTGAAAAACAAAGGAAGAATGTCAGTTGATCTCAAAAAATAGCAACAAGGTGTGTCATGCCTCACTGTGCTTCAGGAGGAAATTAATATACAGAGGAAGCAGGCAATTAATTTCAGAAATGTGAACAATCTGTTATTTTTACATGTGACCAGTACCTTTGAGGTTTAAAATGATTGCGTTTTTCTTGAAGATTCTGTTGGCTTGTACCAAACAGCAATGTTTATATACAGTATATTTGATATAACTAGCTAAGCAGTTACAGAATTCATCAGGTTCAACGTCTATAAAGGTTCAGTAGATTTGAAGTCTTTCTGCTTATTTGTGATCATCTTAGTCCAAGGTGATGCTTTAAAATAAACTATAATGCAAGCCATTGTACGTACTGCATAGGAAATGCATTAGATTATACGGCATGCGGATATCTGCACCTTACAAAGCCCGGGAGATAACAGTATCTCTTTCTAATCATATCTTGAGATGTTCCTAAAGATCTGCAGGATGCAGAATTTCAAGTGACAATATTTTCTTTTCATAAAACCAATCTTGATTTCATCTCTTAATCTCTACGGTCTCACTTCCCTTATCAAAACATCTGATTGATAACATTAAAAATTGAATGAGCATAAACAACTCCAACTGTGCTGTGCATGACTGATTTTGCAGTGATCTTTGTGTTTCATATGCATCAGCACATGGGACTCGGTGCCTGAGTATATGTGATACTAATTATTGTTTTTTGCTTGAGGGCGCGTATGGTGATCTCAACAGGTATCATAAGCACTAGTTTGTGCTACACGGAAGATGTTGTACACTACCTCTTACACATCTCACAATAATACTCCTTTGTGCAGAATCAAACATTATGATAAATGATGTTGGTATAATTCCTAAAGGGTTTCAAACAATAACAATAAATAGTAAAAGTTTAGTCAAACACAGAAAAGACGCCCAATAAAATTGTTCATATTTTCTTTAATGCTATAATTTATCAGATTTAACACTAGGTTTAAACCAACTGCACATGGAACACTTTTGACAGCTGTTAACAAATGATTATGGGTGGAGGCCAAAATGACCTGTACTTATACAGAAAAGCATGGTCACTCTAGGGGGTCATTCATTAAAGTGAAAATTCGCCTAGCATAGAGGCTTTGCATCTGTTCACGTCACTACAATCAGTCATAGAGGCTTTGCTGAACGCTTCGCAGCTCACTTCGCACTATGGTGAATTAGGGCCTTAGACCACTCGATCCCTGAAGCAATAGTAATAAAATCTCTGTCAGCGTAGAAAAATCCCTGTCAGCATAGAAAAAGGTGGGGTGCCTTGAAGTTGAGGACCCAATCCAGGAGAAATAGAAAACACCAATGACTCCGGCTCTTCCCAAAAATTTAAATCAACAATGTTTATTTTTATATAAATAAAATAGAATTTGGGAATTAAAAGGTAGCATATAAAAGCAAGGAGAGACACCTCCTAATGCGTTTCGCTACCTTTTGATTCCAGAATTTTATTTTATTTATTTACAAATAAACATCGTTGATTTTAATTTTTGGGAAGTGCCAGAGTCATTGGTGTTTTCTTTACTGGTCAAGTTTGTGAATCCAGTCTAATAATGACTGCAATGATATGAGTTGTCCAGTCATTCAGACAATGGTCTAAAGCAGGGGTCAGCAAAGTGTGTAGAGGAGGGAGCCATTTCGCAAAGAGGGAGGAGTGATCACATGACCTGTTGACAGCCAATCAAAAGATGCATTGGAGGTCATGGGCAGGGTCAGCAAGATGCACTCCGAGCCACAAAAAGGCAGCTAAAGAGCCGTATATGGCTCGCGAGCCGCACTTTGTCGACCCCTGGTCTAGGTCACTGTGTAATTACCTAGTTTCATTTATTTAGATAATTAGATTTTGTGTTTACACACAAAAATCTTAGTCATTAATCCATTAAAATTGTTGCCAGTACATGCCCTGAACCAATGTTACTTTTGTCTTGGGCATTTACCAAGGGTCTGCCACGACATGCTATAATATATTATACTATACTGTACTTGATTGTATATTTTGCTACATATTTTCTGTGCTTTTGTGTACAATAATTTTCTTTGAACATAATTTTGAGTTTTGTAAAAGTGTATATTGAATGGACAGACCTAGGCTGAGTGATAGCCTGTCAGATTTTAAATAAGATTAGAAGAATATGTCTGAATTACACCATGTGAAAGTAATATCATGAATCAAATAACAGTTTTATTACTATAGAGTAATAATTTTCATGCCTAATCAAACGGAGTTTTCTTTTGCCTGGTTAACGAATATTTTGCTAATCTAGCTATGGATATGTCTTGTAATTTGTTTAACTTTATATAATGGCTGAAATTTACTAAACTCGAAAAGGTCAATTTTGGCCTTTTTGAGTTTATTCCCTGTAAATGTCTCTGTTTGATCAGTAAATATCGATTGAGTTTTACCGACCCAAATTTTTCCATGGAAAAGTAGCCATAATTTATATTAGTGCTTTGGCTATTTTTCCATCGAAAAATTTGATCGAAATGTTTCCATCGGTAAAATTTGATAGAAAAATATCAATAGATATTTACCGATCGAATCCAGCGATATTGACAAAGAATAAAACTTTTAAATATAAAAAATAAATCGACCTTTTCGAGTTTAGTAAATTTTGCCAATAAACTGTACTCCATGTTATAAACACATATAAGTATAATTGTTACCTTTTTGTCAACAATTATTCTTATTAATACAAAACATTATTTTACAACGTAAGTGCAGGACCCCAAAGTTTATAATCTGCTTACCTGTTGTGTTGCAAAGTAAGAGTTAACGGGGGAATTTATTATGGTCATTTTGACCTATTCAATCCATTTCACCGTTATTTTGTGTTTGTTGCATTTTGGATTTCATCCAGTTGATATACAGTAGGTGTGAATAAAATTACCAATATCAGTGTGTTAAAATCGCTACATATTACATTGCTTTCAGTGGAGCTCTTTTTCCTTTTCAAGCTGTATCAATATCGTTGGGGCCACCCTCAATCAGGCAAACACTATCCAGCGATAAAAAAAGGTTCAGAAAGGGTTAATAAATATCTATATTGACTCTCTTTTTTCCCTATTTAACGCAAATTCGATATCAGTGCATTAGTCGAACTTGTATTAGACTTTGATAAATACCCCTTATTAATGCATTGTAACATTTACATTCAAACTGATGCACTACTTACTTTAATTGGATCCCGTTTAAGTTTTTCACTTGCACATTGCTAATTTTAAATAAGAGAGTTTCAATTTTAATATTTTGTGCCCATTTCCTTCAAGATAATGAAAATAAGGTAGAAAGAAGGTTATGAGGATCCCTCCCTGGAATACTCCATATTTCTACTAATTCATGAACATCTCTTATTTGTTTTAGATTTCACAAATCTACATGTGCTTCAGCACAACATGAATACGCAATTCCCATTACTGTATAAGGTAGAAGGCCATGAATTAGAGGGTAAATGTGCAATATTTTCCAGTTGTACATATGTATGTAAATTTTAATTTATAAAGCTCCACAAAGTTACACTGCACTGCAATACAGTTATAATACAGACATGGGAAAAGTGCTTAACATAATACAAGTGAGTAAATTACAAGCATTAAATCATGACTATACATAATTCTACATGCCAAGTTCATAGAGCTCTCTGCCCTATAGAGCTTACAATCTAAAGGGGGATTTCACCATAGTGCGAAATGAACTCCAAATCCTTTGGCTCAATTTGCACAGACTGTTATGCGCTCGCTGATGTCCTGCACATGGACATCAGTGAGCGCTTTAAAGGGATTCCAGTCTCGTCGAGGCGACTCGAGTGGTCTCGCCAAGACTGGAATCCCTTTAAAGCGTATGCTGATATCCGCGTGCAGGACATCAGCGAGCGCATAACAGTATGTGCGAAGTGAGCCGAAGGATTCGGAGGTCACTTCGCACTATGGTGAATTCCCCCCTAAATGGGAGGGAGACTTACATACACAGAATGGATTGGTGTAAAAGTGCAGCATTGAAAACACTATTTTTCAGCCTTGAAGTTAAATGAAGGCTTGTTTCTATAAAATAAAGTATCGGATTTACATGAGTGTGATGTAACACAATACAGGAAAAATGATATAACAATTCAAGCATCTATGGATCATAACAGTTAAAGTTGTGGTGCTTGTACTTCCTTGAACCTAATCTTCCCTCTTTCTGAGTGAATGCTATTATGATATAATGTATCCTATTTACCATATTATTTTCTGTCAGTACAAGGACTAATCAAGTCCACTTTAAGTTGATTCAGTGCCTCAGGCAATCTTCGTTGTCTGTGGATGGGTAACCTGTTTAACCAATGTTGTGCTAATATCAACTAAAAGTCATGTTCATTTCTGTTGTGGTTGTCAAAGTGTAAATTTGTTCTTTTTCACTGCTAATTGTGTGGTGCTATATTATTGTGTGTCCTGGTAATCATTGCTTCCAAGCTCTTGAATTTCTTCCAACCTTACCTATTCTGTTAGGCCCCACGGGAAGCAACTTTTCACTGTGTGATGTAACATAAATACACTTTTCCAAATGATAATCTAATGATATTACACTATAATGGCCAAAACAAGCAATAACAAATCCCACATCAGCTGGCAATAGTCGTCGTCCATTGAATTGTACAGAAAAATATTTGTGCTTATTTCTAATGATATTCAGTTGTGACCGTTTTGCACCAAAAAAGGCAATATATATAGAAGTGAAATTATTTTATATTTTCAGTACATATTCATTATTATGAGTCTATACAGTAATGGCGACATTGGCTCCTTTAAGAATATAATGTACGTCATCAATTTACCAATTTATTGCTAACTCACAGCAACATCATACGTTCAATTATATCATGCTAAATTATGCTAATAAATATATAGAAAAATATACATATACAAGAAGCTATTAAACAACTTTTTTGCATTATTCAAATTTTAATGCCATGGAAAGACTTCAAAACAGAGCATTGGTTCAAAACCCATAGTGGTTACTTATCAAAGTCTGAATTGTTGCATAAATATATGAATTAGCCACTTCCCCATATTCTAGTATTCAGCAAACTTTGCAATTTGGCAAATTTGCCTGCTAATGACGGTCCCACACTACATAATAGACATCAGTTGTCGCTGTTGTGACTTTACTATGGAAATCCAGTTTAGTGAATAAGGAGTAGTGAATTTGAGCGTAGGGACCCAAAGTGATGAGAATTTACTTTAATAATTATTGAATTCTCACTTTGATAAATAACCTCCATAGTGTGCCTTTGTCCAAGGAATAAAGGACATTAGATATACTGTATATTCAGCATGATAGTTATGATGTTTACATTCAAATTATTGTGCTTCTGATTTATAATTCACTTGTGGGTATAACAAATAATCTCTGTTATGAAAGCCAAAAAAAAAAACAATATCTGGGTTAAAAGACACCCCACCCCCAAAAAAAAACAAAAAAACAAAAACAAATCCCATTTGGACTGACATGGTACTCGTTCAAGTATAGCACTTTTTAAAATGTTCTCTTTGATGTTAATTAACATGTTTTTATCTTTACTTATAGCAACCATGTTGTTAAATGGTTCCCAGTGCTCAACCCCATTGCTTACAATGGTTCTTTAGATAATAGTGATAATTTTTTTAAATAAAATAGGTAACTATCATACTTTATATGTACAATTTAGAAATTCTGGAATCACAAATTGAAAATATTTGGTGTTACTGTCATCACATTCTTTTAAAATCTCCTTTTATTTGGCTTAGAGCAGTGGTTCTTAACCTTGTTTGAGGTACCGAACCCACCAGTTTCATATGCACATTCACCGAACCCTTCTTTAGTGATAAATCCCTTGACCTCTGTGGCGGAGGCTCCGCTGAATCCCTGAGACCGACTCACCAAACCCCTAGGGTTCAATCAAACACCAGTTAAGAACCACTTGCTTAGATACTACTGTTATTATATATCAAAATTTTCATCAAGTTATATATTTTGTAGGGTCAGTGGTTTCATTTACTCTGCTTCAACTAACTAACCTTTTAACTAACCTTTCTTATCTCTCCCATGCTAAAGCTAATATCTATTAATGCCTCTTAAACCAACAGTGCTATAATTAGTAGGTAAGCTTTAGATTAAGGATTTTTGATCATGCCTGGTCCTTATGTTGACCATTTGTCTTGTGCACCTGGTAATTTGATTCTGATCCTTAATGTGCAGTCCCAGTGTTAAAGTAATGTATGAATGCTGTAGTACTAACAGAAATCAAGCAATGAGGCCCTTTGAGCATCAGGAAACACACTTTCTTACACAAGTGCAAACAGTGGCCATAAATTTTTTGCAGAGTAATGTTAATCATTTTTAATTAGACTGCTTTACAGAGTATTCCCATGTAGAAAATTTTACAACATTTCAAATGTACTTTTAGATTGTGCGTTAGCTTACAAAAGATTCCATGACGCTGGCCAAACAAACTCATTGTCATGGGGTTTTGTGGGAAAAGGAGACACAAATGTAGTTGATTACTAAAAACCACTAAAATTCTGAATCATGGGAGAAAAGGTTTTACTCATTCATTAGTCAGCGTAGTTTCACAATTGTTGCTTTTTTTAATAATAATAATCATAATTAAAGGTAAAATCAGTTACTTGTATACACTAGCCCTAATACCTACAGAAAGAAACCATTTCTAATCAGTGTATTTAAGTAGTAGTTTGTAAGCTACTGATACAATTTACATTTCTGCACAAAGCCCCATGCTTTGAGAGAATGGTCTAGGTATAATCAAGCAACGATGAAAGCATTCCTTCTTCTTATAACGCACAGAGCGGATTCCGTATTATGACCACATCAAAACAGATCAGCTAAGTTTTCCATTTATTTTTGATGCACCACATTGTAAATAGAGCAAAGGAAAAACAGAATCCCGTTTAAACATACCCTAAAGAAAAACAAAGCACTTCTACAAAAACGTACACGGCTCTCCAATTTACTACTGGCATTTATTTATAGAACTCCAAATATATTGTTCCAAGCACATTCATACCAATCTGCTTGGTCTCTCACATCTAACTAGACATGCTTTTTATCATGCTTGTATGTTAACTTATGCTTCAGAATGAGGTCTGCTAATGAGAAACTACAAGATTAATACGTGAATACATTAAAAGTAAATAGCAGTGATTTTTTAAAGAAATACTTCAGCTATTGTCGATTCATTTTAAGATTCATATGCAAGGATGACAGTAAATCAGCAAAGTTAAAGATCAAAATTATTTGCATAAAGCAGAACATGTGTAAGCATGTTAATGGCAGTCCACCGATTTGGGCGGAGCCTTCTTCAACTAAAGGATTGTCGGCTCAGCGGCAAACCAGGAAATAGTTTTTTAAAGAGGTAGAGCGTATTTATTTAAAAAGAAAATGTTATACTCTCAGACTCAAAAGGATGGGTCTGATTTGAATAATTTTGTGGATCATTTTGCAACAGTTTGTTTCTCTTTATGGCATGCATAGATCAGCACCCTGTTTCATACTAAAACACATTAATTTTCAGAATTAACGGATGAATTAAAGCTAAGAAGCCCTGAAGTAAATACACCACACTCTAAACATTCTCAAAATCAATAATGAAAAAATCTTTAAAATCATTCACTGCAACAATAAATATAGCCACAGTAGACACCAACTTATTGTGGCTGTCCCCTTTAAAGCAGTGGACAGAAGGGATGCTTCCTACACAGGGTTATCATTAGCCAACTGAATCCCTGCCTCAACTCCAACTTGACCAACCAAGAAGCCATACATAGCTATGGCTGCCTGCATTTGTAGCAAGCAGAAAGAGTGGAGTGTACAATCCTTGTTCACCCTATGGTTCTACAAAGATTCAGTTCTGCACTAATTTATTATTTCCATCTGTGCTGAGGCATCATCAGCTGTCTAACAAGCAGAAGTATCTTGATACAGAATCTCATGTATATCCAAGTATATCTTGTTTTGTTTAATTACAGGAGTTTTATTGCAGCTTGAATAAACAAGTGATTTTATGCTATACTGAGTACTTATCATACAGGGAAATTATCTCTGCTTTGTAATACAATTGCATTATTTTATGAAATATTATTTAACTAATAGAGAGAAAAAAGATTCACATCATAGATTGTAATTATCCAGGCAAATACAGGAGTTAGTAACCATTATCTACCAATGAGTAGTTAGCATTTATTGTTTTAGTTACACTAGCATCTGATTGGTTGCTTTTGATAGTTACACTTTGGCAATCTTTTCCTCTTTTAATATAGTAATATATAGTAAAATATAATAATATATTTTTACTCTGCTTTTTCCTTCTCCAATCACATCTCTTCCAATGCTAAAACCTGTTGATTTTTTTCTTTGCAACATTGCCAAGATCCGCCCCTTTCTCTCTTGCTCCACTGCTAACACCCTCATGCATCCTCTCATCCTGTCCTGCTTGATCTACTGCAATGTTCTTCTATCTGGTCTTCCGGCTTCCCGCCTCTCCCCACTCCAGTCTATTCTAAATTCTGCTGCCATAATTGTTCTATTGCTACAGGCAACTGAATGAATGCTGCAGTACCTTCTAAGAAAAAAAATGATTGTTCATTTAATTTTACACACTTAATGGCTAACGTTATTAAACTCAGAAAGTCTGCTCTGGGTCTTTCCGAAGTTTACCAAGAGAAATCTCGCATTGTTTGAGATCTAGAGATTGAATTTTTCGATCTTGATTTTTCAATTTTTTCTCGATGGAAAGGACGACATACTTTACATTAGTAGCATAGCTTATTTTCCATCTTTTACACATGATTTCTTAAGAAGATTTCTGGTTGCTGTTTTTAAAAGTTGCTTTTTTATTAAAAAAAAAAGTTATAGGTTTGCATTATATTGTTTTTGTAGTTACTAGGAAGCAATTTAGTTCTCTTTTTTGCATTCAGTTAATTGGTCATTCACCCTCAACCCCCCTCTCGAATTACTATTAACTATCCTCCCTTATGTGGTTTTACACCGGACAGTAGCAAGTAACTGTTAAAACTCGCCTTAAGTTAAACAGAAATTGATGGAGGGATGATAAAACTAATGAGTGAGAAGCTAAAAGTGTGAGAAGCATAGTCTTGTTTTAAGAATACAGGGAAATCTAACACTGAAATCATAGCTTTCCTTTCTTACCCAGGCAAAGAAGGATGGGGCCCATGTCTCCGAAAGATGCACTAATTAATTACTTATATGTGGTTGGCATATTAGTCTAAACCTGCAAAACCTTAATTATTCTGAACCTACTTTTTATAATTCAAAGCAAAAGTCCTACACGTTTTAGATGTTGGGAGCACTATGTATGTTTAATGTATGTATAATTTTATTTATAAAGCTCCACAAACATATGCAGCGCTGTATAGTTCAGAATAAAAATAAAATACAGACATGGGAAATTGCATTAAACAATACAGTAAAAAATCACAAGGATACTTCACTTTAAGAGCTATGTTGAGGTTGACACAAGAGGTTGGAGGTCCCTGCCCCGTAGAGCTTACAATTTAAATGAGAGGAAGACTTACATACACAGACGGGTAATAAGAGCTGGGGCAATGAGTTGAAACACAAGTCCATAAATAAATATAAATACTAAGCATAAATGACTAAGTATTAAATACAATATATACATCAAAATCAGTGATAAATATCAGTGCTAGTGTTCCAAAAGGTAGGATTTCAGTTTGGTTTTGAAAGTGCAGAGGGAATGTTCCTGGCAAAGATAAAGGGGTATAGAATTCCAGATGTGAGGGGTAGAGAGAGAAATGGGTTTACGATGAGAAATGCAGCATTGGTTTGCGACGCGCAAAGCTGGCTGCTTTGGGAGGAGCACAGTTGGCGTTGAGGAATGGATAGGCATACAAGAGAGGAAATATAGGGGGGGCAGTTGAATAAAGTGCTTTAAACGTCAAAAGGAGATCACTGTAAATGATTAATGTGCTTACATGGAGCCAAGAAACAGAGAGATTGGGAGAGAGGGAGACCCTACGAAGAGAGAGGGAGGCAATTTTTTAAACTTCTAAGACTAGCTTTTTTTTCCACCCGCATCCCTCTTCTCTACCTGCCTGTCTTTTCTCCACCTCCATCTCCTCTCTACCTGCTTGTCTTTTCTCCAA
>WMED01000801.1:0-31350 GCA_019650415.1 Pipa parva
GACTTTTAGACGGCATACAGATATGTCTCTGTACTCAACCCATGGATATGTATAATCATCACCACTGTTTTTGGCATCCAACTGCAAGAAATCTTCGCTGATTCCAAAACTGAGGGTGCAGTGGTCTTGGCTGTGACCAGGCCGAAGTGCCCAGGGGGCCTGGCAGCTTTGCCGCAACCACTGCCCCTAACGTCAGCTCTGCAGCATCCGTGCCCTGCATTTCCTTAGATCTCAGTAACTTCTCTGAATTTGATATGATAGGATGGGGCAAGGGATGGTGCTGTAGAGGGAGGGGCCCTGATGCCAATCCTGCACCTTTGACATCTTTGTTATGCTACTAAATACTGTATGCTTCCAGATAGGTTTTATACAGCTTTATTATATACTGTATTTTTATAAAATAATACTCCCATCTTAAATTACCAGTCACACCAGAAAAAGAAAATTGTGATTTAGACTGACATGGCAGTAAAAATGTTATCTTTGAAGTTTAATTCCAAATGTTTATCATTTAGTATTGTCTCTCTTTCTGGGCTTCCTGGGGTACATCATGACTAAGCATTGTCTCAATTTCAGTTGGAAACAGTAGGACAAGGTGTTTGTTTACATGACAGATGAAAGAATCAGGAACTGAGTTTTAAAGATTTTATCAGTATTATGTAGGAATAGCTGCCATGTCAATCCAAATGGCATTTTTGTTCTGCTGTTATTGGGTAATGATAGTTGCATTTTTTTAGTGTTGTTAGGTACATTTAATTTTATACTGTAATTTACAAATGCAATAATTGTACTGTAAGACATACCACATATTCACATTATCTGTGCTTATTGTGTAAACAAATATATATATTACAACACTCAGATGTGTGGGCTAGGGACTCATGGACTTGCAGCTACTACCTCTATTTTCTCCCTTCATACACATTTCATACAAGAATTACAGACGTTGATGTTAAGGGGGAGGACCTAAAAGCACTGATGGGCAGTCCCCAGTATGGACATTGTTCTTGGGCCAAAGAAGTAAATGAATTTAATAGGTGGAAGAGTGTGGCTTTCTCTTTATGTAGCAGCACTTTCTATGTCATTGTACATTTTATAAAGGACTGACAAGCCAAAAATATATAATGGGATCTGTGCAATAAAAACATTGTGCTTGCATCAGCTCCTCTTCTGTAATTTTTGTATGAAACAAATATATTAATAAAGATGACTATGATCATCCAACTTCTACACTATGGCTCCCAGCATCTTCGGTAGCTTACCAGCTGAAAAGACACGTGTCTACAATTTTTGTAATGGAGCATTCTACATAACTTACATGGTACAATGGTACGGTGTTGCTCTCAGCCAGGGAAAATGTCAAGACATCTTGCTGAGCTGGGTCCAGATGCCCAGTAGAGGTTAACATTGATGGACTTATAGGGTAGCTTGGGCTGCCTGTGTTTTTGCCTTTTTTCCTTGACCTGTGCCCCGTGTCCCTTTTGTTGTCTTTCTGTGTAACCGGGTCTTCTTGTATCACCAGGATTTTATCATCACTCAAGTAGCGCAAGAGGGAATTCTCAGAGTCAGTTGTTTGAAGAGAAACAATGCAGAACATGAAATAAAGAAAGAAATATGGGTAAATCACTTGTGTTAGATCTACACATGTCAGTAGCTACTAGCTCTCTGAAACAAAGCAGCTTGCTTCATATTAAGTCATGCATCTTATGTTTGTATAATAGAAGTTAGTCTTTTTCTGTTGACATAAACACACTGGTTAAAAAATGATTAATATTTCTTGGTTTATTATGTAACATGAGTAAAACTGATTGAATGGGGCTTCATTAGCTGTGCATATGAGGAAATTGCAATCTTCTTTGGTGGAAATTCTCAAACTTGCATAATTGAAAAGGTGCTTTATGTGAGGACCGTTTACCAAGTAAAGGCACATCTTCTCATTGGTTGGAAGTCTGGGCTGCACTGGTACTGTATCTCTTCCAGAAATCAAATCATAGTCTTCTACTTTAAAGTGCACCTATCACCTGGTAATGAAGCCCACAAAAAGTGTTCAGGAGATAGGTGCAAATAAAGCTTACATAGATATTATCACACCCCCCAAAAAAGCAAAGCTATGAAAGAACTACAACTCCCAGGCTGTGAGGATAAATAAACCGCCCATTGGTCACTCCACACCTGCACTGTAGGTCTGGGGTTGCATAAATGCATTGTGCCACATTCTTATACAAGAAAACCACATTTACAAGTTCAGCATTCAAGCAATGACAGTAACCTAAAACCAGGGATTATTCTATTATACATGTGGCTACTGTTTTATCAAGGATACATTAACAATCACAATCAGGCAGGTACTGGAAGTATATAAGCAATGACAATATTGCATTGCTATAGGGGTATAAGCTATTACTGAAGATCTTTTTTTGACTCCCAACCCATTTGTCATCTGGGCAGTGCAGGACTATGACATTAGGCAATGGAACACTGGGCTTTTACTGTTATTGTTTTTGCTTTCACCCCAGTGTAGTGGGTAACCTCAATCGATGCAAAGCAAATGTCTTTCATTTTCACCAATTATCACAAAGTCAACCAGAAACACTCCTAAAATAAACTGGCCTCTTTTTTAAGAAACCTCAAAATCTAGCAGCAGACACTGTACAGTATCTCTGCATGTGAACAATAATGATTTTTCTGCAGATCAAAATCTGCTTTTAATCTTGCTGCTTGGCTTTTAAATCAGAACAGACAGTGACCATGGCATGAAGTTAGAGATGTGTAAAATGATTTGGCAAGCTTCAAAATTTGCAGAATTTGTGCTTCAAAAACTGTTTTAATCAGCTAAGGATCATAGATTTCCCATAGAATTATCTGGTTTGTCTCTTTGAAGGAAATGGCATTAAATTGCTATTAAGGGAATGTCATATGGAAGCTTAAATACACCTAGGAGTTTTATTACACCTGTTTAGAAAAAAATTCTGATAGAAGGCTGGAGTTGGTTTGTACTGTATATCTGTTGTTAAAATATTTCTTCCAGGAAGTATACCAAAGACAAATTCTGTAAAATATTGTAAAATATTTATAATACATTTGTGAATTGTTTATTCTTTTTGCTGATATTTAGGACATATTTATTAAACAGCATATTTCCATAGCAAATTCACCACCACATCTGTAGCAGTCTATTGTGTAGTGTGTGACTGTCGTTAGCTCGTGAATTTGCCACATAACAGAGTTTGTGAATACCTGAATATGGAGAAGTGGTGAATTCACACCTTTATGTGACAATTTGAACTTTAGTCATTTACCCCCTGGATGTATCAAGATCAGCTTGTATCTTGTCAGCTTCCTTCAGGGACTTTATTCTCTATTTCTATATCTCAACATTATATAATTTATAAATAAGTAGGGTCCTTGCCATTTGGCCAAGAACTTGCTCTTTACTGTGGGGACCAATACCAGCACTCTGTCTCCTAGATTGAAGGTTCTTACCCTGGCAGAGCACTAATACACAGGAGATTGTGCATTTTGTAAATGCTCTCTAACAATAGGCATGATATTCTCAATTCTATCCTGCATTTGGGCAGTGTGTTCAATAACACTGCGGTGAGGGGTTACCTCCTGCTTCCATGTTTCTTTAGCAACATCTAGAAGCCCCCTTGGGAGTCTACCATACAATAGTTCAAAAAGTGAAAAAACACTGGAAGCCTGGGAAACCTCTCTTATAGCAAACAGCAAATAGAGTAACATACATTCCCAATCCCTGCCATCTTTGGCCACCACCCTCTTCAACATCCCTTTTAAGGTTTTGTTAAACCCCTCTATGAGGCCATCAGTTTGAGGATGGTAGACAGAAGTCTGTAGTTGGACAATCTTTAACATCTTACACAGCTCTCTAGTGACCTTAGACATAAATGGGGTGCCCTGGTCTTATAAGATCTCTTTAGGAATTCCTGTGCGGGAAAACATCTGCACGAACTCCTTAGCAATAGTTTTAGCTGAAGTGTTCCTTAAAGGGATTGCTTTGGGATAACAGGTAACATAGTCCAATACTACCAGGATGTGTTGGTGTCCCCTAGCAGACTTAAAAAGGGGCACCACCAGATCCACTGCAATCCTTTCAAAGGGTACCTCGATAATAGGCAATGGCACTAAAGGTCTTCTAAAGTGAGGCATGGGTGCAGTGAGCTGACAGTGGACATGACTTACAGTATCTTCTAAAACCTCTGTATGATTCTGTGTTTTTTTCCAAACCAAGATGGCCACCTAAAGGATGTGCGTGGGCTAGGTCCATAACCATCTTACGTTATGTCTGGGGTCCTTTCAGTTGTTCTATCACTTACCCATGCCCTTTATTAACCAGGTATACCATATCATTTTCTACTGTAAAATGAGGAAACATCTTTTCAGCTCCAGGCTCCTGGGGTACACCATTTACAACTTTAACATTTTTCCTTGCTATTATTAAGGTTGGATCCTGTAATTGGGTGGTATAAAAATCATCCCTGACTACAGGCAAATCAGGGACATTTAATAGCAGTAAATTTTCCTCTTCCTCCACCCCAATCAACATTTCTAGAAGAAAACTAGTATCATTCTCAGTGGTCACCCCTAATGTTTCTTTATGGGCAGGAATATCAGAGCCACTTTCTAGGGAGTTATGACATTATGGTCTTTCCCACATCTTCCAAAACAAAGGAAAATACCTCCCAACAATCACATTATGCTGTGACCCTTTAAATACCCCCAATTTATGTTCAACAGTTCCCACAGCAATTTGGAAAGTCACTACAGCAGTGGGGTATTCTTGAGTGTCCCCATGAATGCAAATAACCACCATGGTGTGCTTCTGTAATTTCTGAGGATCTAGAGTAACCATACTCTCCGAGTCCAACGGTACATTTATGGGGTGCCCGTCAATGTTGACAAAACAATTCTGTGGTTCAGGCACAAGGTTAGGTTGTGCCATGTATACAGTGAGTGGGGCCTCACTTCATCACACTCCATGGGTTTTTCCTTCATGGGACAATTTTCCACAATATGGCCTAGGCCTTGATACTACCAGCATATAATGAGTCTGGGTTCCCTTGAAGGGGGTCCCTGTTTAGGGGAATAGGGCAGTATCGGCCTAACAGGCATATCTACTCGACACTCACCCTTCCTTACACCTCTGATCCCTGTTATAGCAGGAACAGTCTTACCATATTCTGGCATCTTCTTACTCTTTGGAGGTATTTGTTTACTGGAGCTCTCCTGGAGACTTGCCTCTGTAACCAGGATTCTTTCAGCGATGGCAACCAAGTCATCAGAATCCTTAGGTCCTGCTTGGCTTACCCAGCATTGAACTTTATCCGGTAGGGCACAAAGGAAGTGATCACAGGCCACTCTGTTTACCATCTATTTGCTAGTTAACTTTTCTGGTTGCAGTCACTGACTTATCAGGTGAAGAGGATCACACATCTGGGACCTGGCAGATTTCTCAGCATCATATTCCCAAGCATGAACCCTCTGGGCATGCAATTGCAGGGTGACTCCCAGCCAGGCTAGAATTTCCTCTTAGAGTTTGGTGTAGTCTTGCACATCCTCCAGTAGCATGTCATTATACACCTTCTGGGACTCTCCAAAAATTTATGGTGCTATAACAGTAACCCAGTCAGCTTCTGTTAATTTATGCTGTTTAGCGATTCCTTCGAAAATCATCAGGCATACCTCCTCATCATCTGCAGGAGTCATCTTTTGTATAGCTTTCTGCACGGCTTTCTGAAGGGATTCCTGGGTAATCCCCAGAGGGGTCCTCTCAGCCAGGGCCTTTATTTCCTGTTTTACTTGCAGATTAACTTGCTGCTGTTGCGCCAAGCAAGCTTGGTGAGCATCGGCTTGTGCATTCAGCTGTGCCATAAGCATCCTGTTGGTTTCTTGTTGCTGTGAACTAGTTTGCTGCTAAGCCCTCATGGCTTCCTGGTGGGTCTCTTGTTGTACTCATGTAGCATGCAGCAGTCCTTTGAGCAACTTCTCCATTGCTGCCAGTTTTAAAACGATAATTTGTACAAAAACAGAAATGTCCCTTTAACAAATTTGCTTTTAAGGTTACTGTTCCTTTAAGAGACTGATGCCCGCATCCTCAACCATATATAGGTAATCACTCAAGGGCTAGAGTAGCCTTTAGGGACTAACACACTGCAAAAAGCAAGTTTCTTTTGCATTCAACTTTATTTCAGGAGAAAAAATTACAGGCACACTCTAGCCAAAATTGAAAAAATGCATGTTAGTAAATATGAATTACTAAGTTTTATTAAATACATTTTATTTTCAATTTTGCCCCTAAAATGAAATATCTTACCTGTTTAGAAGCACGTCCGTGTTTAGGATTCCATCTTCATATGTGCCGCCGACTCTAAGGTGTCCTGGAGCTGAAACGTGTTCTTCACCTTTCTGTGTGCAGCCCGGCATCAGCATCTCCTAATAGTCACATGGGAGAGCACTGCATCATCAACCCGTCTCCCCTTGATGATGCGCCGCTCCCCCATGTGACTATTAGGAGATGCTGGCGCTGGGCTGCACACTGAAAGGAGAGGATCGCGGCTGTGAAGAGTTTCAGCTCCAGGACACCTTAGAGTCGGCAGCACAGATGAAGATGGAATCATAAACATAAGATATTTCATTTTAGGGGCAAAATTGAAAATAAAATGCATTTAATAAAAGTTAGTAATTCGTGTTTACCAACACATGCATTTTTTCTATTTTGGCCAGAGTGTTCCTTTAAAACACAGCCTTTACTGGGCAAAACAAAAAGCCAGTTGAAAAAAAAACCCTTTCAGGGTAAAAAGTCCTTGATCGAAACACAGTGGGTAACTGCACCCCATATAGTTTTGGTTATCAAATAAAAAGTACCTTCCCTTCTCCTGGGTTGTTTCTTTGGGGTTTCACAGTGCTGCAAAGTCAAGTTGTTTAGCAGAGTCTTTAACAACTAGTCCCTGTTTCTTTCACAAGGATTTTCAGCCTCAGCCACAGAATCAACTTTCTGACTTCCCACTCCAACCCCCAACTGGCTCTCCCAGCTGCCTTTCAATCAGCTGGGGTGATTTACAAAATCTGGACTGGACTGCAGTATGTCTGCATAATTGGGGCAAAATACCTCCCCTCAAATACAACACCCTCAAACTATTTAAAAAAATGTACTTTGTTGATAACTGTTGCTGCTCCTGACCTGGCATAACCATAATTTCCTATGGAACAGTGTAAGGAAATTCTGGTGTAACAGATTGAAAATTACCCAGTAGACTTTTCAACCTACTATAAATAGCCCACCATGACTGCACTTTCTGCAGACCACTAGCATTTAGGGCGCCCCATTTGTTTGGTCGTTGGGAGCATGTGAATTCTGAAATTGTGTTTTGCTGTAGTTCATTGTTCTGCCATTGTAGCAGTGTTTTCGTTGTAATACTTGTAAAACTTTTTCAAACTTTCAAATGAAATTTAACATTGCTTATCACAACTAAGATGCTAATAGCACAAGTGGACATCCTGACGATATGGCGCAATGCTCGCAACACTGCTATTTCTAGAGTTCATACTCATATTTCATGCCATTTTTAGTACTTTGATTTAATCCCGTAAATATAATTTTGATCCTCATGTGAAATACACAGACATTAGCAACAGATTTTGAGAATCTTAAGATATCCACATTGTGCTGCTTAGATGTTAGTTCTACATCACTTGTGCTGAGTTGGGGGAGAATAAGTAAAGTCAACAGCAGTAGTCACTGCAATATTAATTAACAGTATAATATATACAGAGGATAACGCCCCACTTTTGGTCATTTAAAAGGATATAATAAGTCATAGAGGAGTTGCCCTGGTCTGATAAATCTAAAGAATTTAAATTTGACACTGAATATAAAATAAAAGTTGAAAAGGAACGCCATATTTACATGCAAACAATTTGTGGGAAGTGGGAAAAAATGTTATAAAGATTTCTGCTTCATTTTTCCCCTTAGTCAAATGGCAGTTTAAGTACCATAGGGCGCCACATGAAAACTGTTCCTGATGTAAAGCAAGGCTGTTCACACCAGAATAATAATGTCTGGGACAAAGAGCTCCTTCTGTGCACTCTGTGGTTATTGCATCAATCAGAAATGAGCTTGAGCATGCCAAAAGGAATTCCAAGGACGACTTTCAAAAGTGAAAAAATGTAAAATAAACCAATGCAAATGATTTGTACAATTATCAGGCCTCACTGAATATTAAAAAGTGAGAAAATTCACACAATGTAAAAACACTGCATTATTTAGACAAGTATGCAACATGTAAAAGTCACATCATCATTACTGCTCACTGTTTCCTTGTCTGTACAGATACTGTACCTCTATATTATAACTGGCAGTTTGAACATCCTGGGTAAAGGTAAATGTTGGTGCAATGCTTAATCCACTGGCCACTCTTACCATCATTTTTATTGGGTATAGTATTGGTATTACTGCTGTGCTTCCACACAAACCCAAAAAGCAAAGGGATAACCAGTACTTATGGGAAGAGAGACATAGAAATTACTCTTTTATGCACCTGAGGTCAACTGCTGTTCCAGAACCTGTAATTTGATTTGAAGCTCAACCAAGAACTGTACAGATCTGCAGCACAAAATGCAGCTTTATCATAGGGGATATTTGGATATTGTTTGGATATTTTATCTCATTCTTATTATTCAGCCCAATAAAGTAGTTCTCCTATTTCTTCTAAAGCACTGCCCATTTACTTACTAATGGCTTTGGTAAGTTTACTGCAAACATAGAAAGGAAACCAGCAGCAGATGGATACAACCTCACAACTTTAGCGAAAAAAATGAAAGTACGGCATGTTGGTATTGGCAGAGACAAAGAAGAAATTACAAACACAATACCACCTCGAGGTACTCATTATGCACACCATAATGCTATTTTGTTGTGTTGAACTATTTTGTCCTTAATAAACTGTTGAGCTCTATATAATGTGTCAGATTTCAAGTTAATGAGGCTTTCCAGAGACACTAGTCTTTTAGACCAATCATAGAACACCTTAATCCTGGCTAGTCTTTAATATTAACATTTCCTTAAATTTCATTAAATTATTGCAAACGCCTGTTTGAAATTTGCAGTATTAGCTAATTGCCAGTCTGGGCAGTGGGATATCTATATACATTTTCCAGTTTTATGAACCAATAACATCAAAACAGCTGACCCAAGGTGCAATTAATCCACCCCTCTGTATCTTCCTCTCTGCCTTGCACCTGTCCATCGGTGTGTACTTCTTTGTTGGACTATACATGGTGTAATAAGAAGTGAAACCCCCTAATTTTGAGCTGAAGAGTGTGTGGTCCTCTTTTTTTATAGTGTGTATTACACTGAGTATTGTATCTGTTGTGCTAATAACAAAATGTAAAATGTGGAGTTGGGGCAATCTAAGTTTGCACTGTATATTTCTCTTTTATTTCCTACTGGCCACTGTAGGCATACGGTACTAGAAACTTTGCCCTTGGTATTACGCTACCATGCTACTGTCCATTGTAATACTATAGTACTAACTCTTTTGCATTAATTTATTTTGCCACTGGGCATAGTAACACTTTATTCACATTATGTTAAAATCAGTATTGTCACCACAAATTTTGTGGAAATTTTTTGATGAAAAATCAAAACTATGTAGTACAAGAAGAAAAAAAAAAAAATGAACATTTAGGCAACTAAGTGTAGCAATAGGATCCACCCAGTTTTCCCACTATCGTTCTGCTGCAAAGTCCCTACCCTGGGTTAGCTATCACTGTGGCACTATTGCATTATTTTAGCTAACATTGTGGACTGCGTTATTTACTGATATTTGTGCAATCATAGCTGTAACAGAAATGTATAGAGCAGTAGCCTAAAATAAGTGTATTAAAATAATGTCTTGTAGAAGAGACGAGTTAAAAAGTATGTGATGGTAAAATCCATCAGAATGCATTATAATAAACAGTTACAGAAAAAACATTCACAATTTAATATGGAAGCTTCTGATATTATCTGCTTCCCCACCCTATAAAGAGAAACACATTTACAGCTGAAGTGGTTATTATGTACTCACCTCTACTGCCTCTTTTATACATATTTGGCTCCTTGACATCCCCTATCCAATTGTATTCTGTAGGCATAGAAACAGGCCTTAGATCACCTAAAAAGAGAGGCCGAGGTTCTGTTATATCATGTTCTACACACAAAGAGGAGATTGTTAGGCAAAGACTAGCAAATCATTAATGTCATGTCAAGCTCTTACAAAGTGAAGTTATCTATGTATAATAAAATGGATACTCGGTATGTATTAGGGATCTTCACATTTTACTTTAGTAAAAAATGTATAATCGGATTATCAAAGCAAAATATGTATGACTCTACAGATGAGCATTTTCGTTTCTGCTTGTATAATGTTTATAAACTGCTCTTACAGAAATAAATTTAATTCTAGAGATGCAAATGTAACAAAATTGAGGGTTTTTATAACAAAATGGATGACCTTTGCTGATTTTAGTAGCTCATGGTTATCAGTCTGCAACACAGGGATTGCTGGTATGACTGGTTGCCATGGGTTACTGGACTGAGAGAACTGTTTTTGCTGATAAATTAGAAATAATGGAAATATTTCTATCAGTTAAAATCTACTAAAGATCACTCATTTTTAACAACTCTTTGTTGGTTTGTCATGCAGACATCTACAGATAAATTCCCCAATGATCACTAAATACATTGTATGTGCTGAAATCGACTCTAAGATGTTGGAAAGACAAGGAATAGTGATAAATGAAAGAGGGTATTGCCACATTACTCCTATGATACCAGAAATATTGCCTACCCCTCCCTAAATAATATAGCACAAATGTACAGGGCAGAGCTGATTTTCTAGCCCGACTTGGAAAAGGGCACTCTGTCCGAAACATGTTTTGTGTAATTAATCCACCCAATAAAAGGTTTGCAGTGATTGCTGCCTTTGGAACCTTTCTTCCACTACTGTTTATTTGTGCATTATTATAAGAGAGTGAACATGGCACCCTTGGAAGAAAAAAGGCCAGAAAGTCTTTTCCCATTGCAATACTTTTTCTACTACTTTGAAATGGCTGTTAGGAATTGTACTTATCAATGTCCAACTGGCAGTCTCTAACCAATTATCTTCTAACAGACAACCTCTTGGTCCTGTATTAGTGGATAGGCAAGAAGAATTTGATCTTGAAGAAGATCTTGGACAGCCATATTTCTTGTAAGAAACTAATATTTGGTCCATTGGAAAGGGTATGGTCCTGAAGAACGCTCTTGGTTTGATGCTTCTGAGGTTCATGCTCCTAGGCTCATATGTTCCTTTCATGTTCGGTATCCAGGAATGGGGGAGTTACTGTCAGGAATCATAATCACCAACGCCCTTTCTCAGTGGTTTGGCATTCACGTCAATTGAAGTTGATGTCATTGTGGGTATACATTAGTGGCAGGTGATGTCTTTCATCTACATAACCATGTATGCATGACAAGTGCGGTCAACATCACAACATTACGTTGTGCTTGCATTCCTGCCATACCACCTAGTTAGCTCAACCAGTCAGACAGCGGCACTGATTGTAGGACTTCCTACATTGTTCCTGGGTGCAATTTTGTCTCTATTGCCCTACTGTGTACCTGACCATGGCCTTGGATTCTGGATATATCTGATCTCTACCTGCCTCAACCTCTTGCTTTGGATTTCTTTTGTCTGCTGCCTGCACTGACCTCTGCATGTTACGACAATGATTCTCCTTCTGATTGTTAACCAGCTTGACCACCAGTGGACAGCAACCCAAATATATTTTGAGGCAGGTTCGTAGAAACACATTGCCTTTTTTGTATATATTTTTTTTAAAAAAGTTTTGTGAAAAGCTGGCATAAATCCCATTAAAAAATGAAAAGTCAGGTTCAGAAGCTCAAACAAAAAGACCACAAAGTATCTTTATCTCACCTAATTGGTATTCGTTGGAGGCACTGAGAACTTATTAGAAGCAGCAGTGGAACCACTAATTGATGAGCTGCTGCCATGCTAGCGAATTTTCATTGAAAGAAAGATAGATTGCTTGAGAACTATCCAGCAATATTCCAAGACTGTATTAGTATTGGCTGAACCTTAGGTGTTACTATCTACACAACTGTATATTTAATTGCTTTTAAGTTCGGAATGAATTATTTATAACATTACCCTATTGTTTGTTTCTGTGCTGTTCCTTTACAGTTCTTCTATAAAAGCCTCTGATTTTCTCTTGGTCCACACTTAATAACTTATCACTAACATGTATTGCCCCCATTTCTTCTCTCCATTCAGCTGCATTGTGCTCTACTGTTGTTTTTCTGTTCCTGAAGACTCTTCTTTAATGCCTATAACAATGGCTCGTCTAGATCATGTAAAGAAGATGGAGGCTCTTTCACTTTTTTGAGAAATGTCTAGGATTTTACACCAAATGCATTTGAGGGCAGGACTACTATATGTAACGTAAGCTTACCACATTGTTCTGTGAACACTAAGGGAAAAATCTGTTCGAAAGAAAATTTACAGCAAATTCCCCTTAGCATACTTCTATAGTTTGCTTTGAGTATTTTAGATGACATTGTAAACACTTATTCCAATCGTACTTGCTACTGCAATGTTTATCTGATAGACAAAAGCATTTGTTGAATCCTACTGCTCAAGTTTAGCATCATTTCTTTTCAGGGAAAAATAGTTCCCTGTGGAACTTAAATCAGTTTTAACAAAGGGTTCAGCTTTAATTCTCAGGATTCCAAGCCCATACGTGTTTAAGATTTTTATCAAATGTTAGAATGCTTCAGCTATTATTTAATCTGTCTGAAGCTGAACTGACTGAAAGCTATATTTAAAAAATGCTCCTGTGTGTTATCCCAATTCATCTAGTTTTTATACATTTTATGCAGCCCTAGTACGTTTTAAATTGCTACCTGTAAATGGAGAACCCCTAATGATTTATATGGCAAACACAAGAGCACTTAGAACTTTAGGCTTTTAGGCAGATATTATATAATGATGCTACATGGCATGGTGATCACTTTTCTGTTCTCTACAAAATATCTATGATTACGTGAACAAGCAATGAACATCACACCTCTAGATGTTCTCTTACAGGTACAAAACTACAAAATTTAAAAAACCCTTTTTAATTATTGGTGAATGAATGTTTCCTTTTAGACAATGCAACAATTTAAGCAAAGTTTTTGTTAAACAGAATTTGTTGCAGCCTAATATGAGCGTTGGTATGGTTGCCACAAAGTGACATCTCTAACTAATGTTCCTCTCAAATAGCTTTTAGCTGGCTTGTGCTTTCTATTAATAGAAATGTTACAGTGCAAATAAATGCATACGGATTTCAGCCTAATTAATACAGCTGAATTCCTCATAGCAAGGTCAGTTAAACAGCTGTGTGCAGTTAGACATATCGTGTTCACTTACATTACCAATATTTCAAGGGAATTCATCAAAAGGGGCAAACTTTACAGAAGTCTAGCGAGCTATAGCAAGCAATCATAAATTGTCTTATTATTCTTGCTTCCTTATACCAGAGAATATTGACTGTTGATTGGTTGCTATGGATTACTAGACCTGTGTAAAAAATAGCCCCTGTTGATAAATTCCCCTAATTGTGTCTATAATTATTAGAATCATATACTCTGAATGATATTGGGCATTAGGTTCTGTAAAAGATACTATGGAAGGTCCGATTTTAACTCACACATTGATTATTACAGATGAAAAAAAAATTATTTCAGAAGATATTAATTCAAATTACATACAGTATGTGCACTAGTTTATACTATCCATAAGTATGTATGTAAGTAGAATTTTATTTATAAAGTGCCACAAACATACGCAGCGCTATAAAATTCAGAATAAAAATAAAATACAGACATGGGAAATTGCATTAAAAATACAATATAAGATCACAAGGATACATCACTTTAAGTGCTATGTTGAGGTTGACAAAAGAGGTTGGAGGTCCCTGACCTGTAGAGCTTACAGTCTAAATGGGAGGAAGACTTACATACACAGATGGGCTGTGACAATGTGTTGAAACACAAGTCCATAAATAAATAAATAAAAATATTAAGCATAAATGGCTAAGTATTAAAATATATACATAAAAATCAGTGATAAATATCAGTGCTAGTGCTCCAAAAGGTAGGATTTCAGTTTGACTTTAAAAGTGCGGAAGGAAAGTTCCTGGCGAAGATAAAGGGGCATAAAATTCAAGATGTGAGGGGCCGAGAGAGAAAATGGTTTAAGACTAGAAAGGGCAGTAGTGGTGTGTGGCATGGAAAGCTGGTTGGTTTTGGAGGAGCACAGTTGACGATGAGGAATGTATGGGCATATAAAAGAGGAAATTTAGGGAGGGGCAATAAAGTGAAGTGCCTTAAATGTCAAAAAGGAGAACACTGTAAATGACAGGGAGCCAAGGTGCAGAGAGAAATTGGGAGAGAGGCTGTCCCCTCTGGGGAGAGAGGAAGACAATTCTGGCAGCAGAATTTAGAACATTCTATGGGAAAATATGGAACAAAATATAAACTGTGACAAACACATTAAATAAGCCCATAAGAGTTTCCACACTTTGCTTACATGAATATGTTTGTTAATAAGTTAAGTCAACTCTAATGCTTGATAAAGAATGTTTGTGTCTATCCCATTTTAATTCCTGATGTATCCAGTAATACCGGTTTGATTGATCACACAGGCTAGGATATAGGCTGCTTCTGTTCAGAGAGCCAAGCATTTACTTACTGCTATTTTATTACAGGCTGTTACATTAGTAGTTTACTATTTACAGCATCCATAACCACTTCACATTATCCTACACAATGGTCCCAACATGGTTTTTTATTCTTAGCGATCTGAGCATAGCTGTCTCATGGTGCAGTAAATAATTTTCCATTCTGCACCTTACAGGTCTTGTATGTGTTTGTTGTGGTCCATTGGTTGTTAAAACCCGATCACCTTATTGTTCACTCCTTGAAATTAAAGTGTAATGGTACCAGGCACCTGTCTTATAACACCCCCTATGCAGTAATTCAACAGGGCAAAGCTGCACCTATTATTTAGGGGACCTGGGATATGATCTTTAAAGGAGACTTTAAGTGAAAAAATAAAAAACAACAGTTAAAATACTTACCCTATACAGAGCCGGTTGATTACAGTTACAGCATAAGCTGTGCTGTAATTAGCCGGGCCCTGATGCTTCCTGCACAGCGTGCTGGTTGACAAAGAAGCCAGTGCGCAGCTCCTTCTCCTTCCCCGGCCTCATACATCATAACGCTCATTGCGGGGAGTGTTCTCATTGGCCCCCGCAATGAACTTGATGATGTATAGGCCCAGAAACATCCATGGTATAACAGGGTGGGAGAAGCTGAGGCGCTGGCTGACTGGCAGCCAACGCTGAAAAGAAGTGTTGGGGGAAAGATTGAGAGACGGCTAATTACAGCACAGCTCATGCTGTAACTGTAATCAACCAGTTCTGTATAAGGTAAGTATTTTTACTGTTGTTTTTATTTTTTCACTTTAGTTCTCCTTTAGACTATTCTCTTCTTCTAATGACATCTTATTACTATTTCTGTAAAACCTAAGTTTTTTTTCATTTTCTACTTTTCTACTCTATTTTTTATTATGTTTTGATTTCCTTTTCCTTCTGTCTTAATAACTAAAAACTCCTGGATCCAGCAGACTATTGAAGTTTGAACAATAAAAAAGTAACTTTAATTTTTAATTAAAGAATGCACATATGAATTATAAATCTCATATGTCACAACTGAGAACATATTCTGGAATAAAAGGTTATATGTGCATTCACATAAATGTAACTTCCTGTAAATGCAGATAAACTCATATATATGCTTAACATGCGATATTTATGTATTTACAAGGATAAGAAACACACATGTGTATTGAACCACATGTTTACATGATATCAGTTTCTATAGTTGCATTTAACGTGTGCCCCAAACGTATCAAATGCATGAAATAAAAGCCCAGTTCTGCCCCCGGCTAGACTTATTATTATTTGGTTCTCAGCTGTTTGTTTGAATCATACTCACATCTCAGTTAACTATTTACACCAGATGTTTACTAAAGTGCAGTGAATTACACTCCGTCATATCTGCAGTTTAATGTCAATAAAATAGTCAGGGAAACAGCAGTTGTAAGGCAGCATCAGGGGAAAACATGCCTATGCTCCAAATACATCATTTCATTTAATGATTCATTTAGTGAAATGTTTATTTTATTTTTATTACAGGAAAATGTAATTCTGACCTAGGAGAAAACATTTCTATACATTTTTTAAAAAATAAATAAGTATTTTAAGCCAATAATAATTCTAGCAATGTTTTCTTTATTTTTATCTGATTTCCTGCTGTATACAGCTAAGCCTCATAACTGCTTCTAATAGTTTTTTTATTTGCTTTGTTTACCTTTTTTACTATACATTTTGATTTTTCTATTTTACACCTCATTTACACACATTTTCTATGAAAATAATAACCTACTGAACTCAAATCAATAATACAAATAATTTGAACTTCAGTTCTCAGTATTCATTAGCCATTCAGGTTTCAAAATTCCCATGAAATGATCGCAGAAGGTTTTAATCGCCTATTGATCTGACTGCTGACTGACCTCATTGAAAATAAATGACCCACTGAGAACTGGAAAACCTTTATGGTACATCATCTCTATATTTTCTTATACATACATAAACATATGTAGAGGTTTTAGCTATAACATTAGTTCTGTTTCCTAATATGATAATAATAATAAATATTAATAGGTATGCACTGTACTGTTTCATTTACAAGTTTACAGCAGCGTTGAGGGCAGTGTTTCTCATATCACACACCTCACTTAATTCAGTACATACAAAGTCCCACAAGCATTATATCATATTAGCCATATAAAAATAAACTGCTTAATGTAAACTTTAGTAGGAAAACGGAAATAGCAAGTATTTAATTCCCTAAAGTGTTCTATGTGTAAAGAATATTTATGCAATATGTGTTCTAGGAGATAAAGTGCAAAGTCTATAATGGTGACTCCATCTAGTGGAGTACATAATCTATTGCATGCAAAGTGAAATGTTTATGAATATGTAATTCTGGTGGTATCTCAGAGTTAATATAAGCTGCTGTTTTTTGGCTCCATGGCCTTCACCAGAAGGATGGCAGGTGCCTGTAAGGCTTATGAAGATAACAGAGACCTGTAAAAGATCACTTCAGAAGTGATAGTTAGCCCTCGCTACAGAAGGGTAGCTTCCCCAACAAGAAGTGCAGTGGGCTTAGTGTCTTGGAGGGAAGGTCAGGCTTAGGGTTGCAGTTTGCTAGGTTTGGAGATAGTGTTACCCCTGGAGTGAAAACAATTCAGGTTGGTTTCATCTTAGATGCTGAGAAAGAATTCCTCTAAGTGTTGCCAAGAGGTGGGGTACCTGTGCACAACCCAGAGAGGGGTGAGAGCTGTTCCTGATTCTTGTTACTAACAGAGGGCAACTGTGCACCAAGTAATATCCTATGTCATTAAGATGGATCATGTGCTACCTCAAGTTTAAAATGTGTTCCTGTCCAGTGTGCTGTGAATAAACTGCTCCAGTCTGAAAAACCTCTGGCGCCCATTGTGTATTTAAAGGTATGAGCACTGCTTCTAAAGTAAGTGGGGCCTATCCCCTGAATGACTGAGTAACACTGCGGTAAACCATCCCAAGAGTGGATGTGGATGTAAGTACAAGAAGATGCTCAAAATAGTGTTACACTTGTTATTTAATATCCATTCAAACATCCACTACAACTCAATAAATTTATTATGCACTGAGGGGGTTATTCACTAAAGTGAGAATTCGACTGTCAAATTTCCAAACTGTGGATTCCCTTAGCGCATCCAAAACAACAACCCATTGTAAAGTTGTGACAATTTGTGAAAGTTAAGATTGCGACAATTTTCCCATAATAAAGTCATGATTGGGACAATATTCTCATTATAAAGACTCGACTGTGACAGTAGCAGTCTGTTGCGACTATCTTTAGCTGTCGAAGTCACACCTGCACAACAACAATTCGGAACTTTAGTGAATAACCCCTTGAATGCTTTTCCTTTGAAGAACAGCTTTAGCATAACTGGAATATATCTGAAAAAATCGCAATAATTGCACACCTTGTAATTGTTTGTGTTTTCAACATTCATAGAAAAAAATTGTGTTAAGTATCCTAAACTGCAATTTTGTATGTGCACTCCATACTTCTGTTTTTTCCTATTATATTTACCAAGACATACCATATTTTTTGGACTATAAGATGCAGCGATCATAAGATGGTCCCAAATTTGTAACATTTTGGGGAGAAAAATACATACATGCAAATAATCTCACACATGAGCATACACTCACACTCACAATTGGTTCTCTGGCTGGTGCTGTACTACAATTCCCAGCTTCCCCAGAGCAGCTCCCTGATTTTCACAGTCCAGGGGGCATCCTCCTGGGTCCAAGGATATTGTGAAGTCTTGGACATTGCCAAGCTGGTCACACTGTTTTTTACACCGTGCGTTGCACTCCAAGAATGTGGACCTTACATGGCTGGCTGCGCCTGCTGCACAGAGAGTTTGGGAGCTGTCAACACAGAATTACAGTGGTGGGAGGTGCAAAAACATGCAGGGAACAAGTCCTACTGTTTATGGACTTTTTTTACTTTTACCCTAAATGGTGCCATGTAATTACTGCAGCTCCCTGGGGACTGACCACCACCACATGATGCTGGGCTGACTAGGGACAGAGAAAAGCAGGAAAATGATAGAGTGGGTCCTCCTCAGACCTGTGTGGAACTCAGCAACATTATATGACAATCTCCTCCAGTGGCAGATGGGTGGGGGGGGGGGGGGGGGGGGGGGGGGTTACTTTTGGACTATAAGACATATTTTAAACAGCATATCTCATACTTAAAAAGTGCATGTTATGGTCTGACAGATAGGGTAACATAAAGAAGAACTAAAGTCTCTTAATAAATCACATTTGTTCATTAAGCCTACATGCCAGCAACACAATAAACCCACAGTTTTCCCTTCCAAGCTGTGTACTTTCTGCAAACATTATAGCACAAGTACATGGCAGCCTATGTAGCATCTCAGCTCCAATTCTTGTGAAAACTGCTACAGTGTTTGTGTGAAAACCATCACTCCGTGTATAACCTCACTGATATTCACTATGGACTATGCCAGAAAAAATATATGCAACAATAAACACAGAGAAAATAGACCAGGTGACGTTCCCTAACCAGTCAAACACTATGGGATGACATAGCAGGGTTTATTAGCATATTAATAAAGATATGGCTGCCTTCTTCTTAATATCAAGGATTAGGCTGACAGGCCCTTTACTTTCAGCATATCAGTTATGGTTACAGTTTAAACAAAAGCCATTTACAATATTACTCAACATAAAATGCTCCACTGATAAACATTATTTTGTTATAAAGTATCTATATATATAGTAAATGTGTGTTGTCTGTACAGCCCATATGGATAAAGTCTTTACCTTTCTTGTATAAATGATAAAAAACCCACATAGTTACAACCAATTACAATTCACTTTAACGGAAGAAAAGCACACGTTTCACATGGTATTGCATGGACCACTCTACCTGTATGACTTCATTTTATCTCACAATATTGCAGATTTCACTAGTTCCCATGAGGACAAAGGAGAAGAGAAAATGTGTGCAAAATGATTGATCACATAGAAATGAGTTATAAAGCAATCATTGATAATAAAATATATCTTTACAGACTGCCATTAGAGTGAAAGCAAACTCATAAGGATATTTTCAAAGAGATGCACTTCATTTTACACTAAAGTATACTAATAAAAACTGTAACACATCAATCTTTTTAATGTGGTTGGAATACTAAAATATTGTGTTTTATAATGTATAATAGTTTATATATAAAAGCATAAACAACAAGAACATAGCCACTTACAAGGCAACCATGATATCTATACACACCTGATTATCACATGATCTCCATGTAGGAGCAGCAAAGATAATTTGGACAAGGGTGTTAATATATTTGCCCCATTAAAGCAATTTCTATTTAGAAAGAAAGCACTTCCCAGTTATAAATTATAATGCTGTATTCTGAAAGAATTTTGTGTTTTGCCCACAGATTTTCTCCCAATATTTGGAAAAAGAGAAAGTCATCTGTTGCATTACATCACCAAATTCTTTGCAGCACTAACATAAATAACTCTTTGCAACAGAAGAAATCAGGTTTTATGTAAAAGTCTTATGGTTTCCAAGCATTCACTATTAACAATCAGAGTTATTTAGCATGCAGAAAGCCATAGCACATGCTGGCTTATAAAATGGATGGTTACGAAAAAATGCAGTGAGCAGAGCTACGTTTAAATGTAGAGCTCAGCTAAGATAATACAATACAAGCACCTCTTTAATGTGGCTCTGTAACCTTAGTGTCATATCTTAAGTAAATTTGACAATGCAGTAAAAGTAAGAGAATTCTGAAATTTCTATGCATTTGTACTTACACAAGTTGGGTGATAAACCATGCCACAATTTGCAAGCTTTCCCTCTATGGAAGAGTTCAAGAAAAGGCTTAAAGGAGAACTGATGCTCATTCTGACTAGGGCTGATTCTTAGTGGGGAAGGGTAATTATAATTAACAATCACCTCCATCACTCCAGCACTGGATACTGCTTCTAGAAACAGCAGTCTTCCAGCACTGCAATCCTCTTCAGGTTCATGCCTCCTCTTCAACAAGTTAGAGAATAACCTCCTCCAAGGAATTGACCCTTGTCCTCATTGGCTAAGAGTAGAGATAGCAGGGTCAGTCATGACCCATTAATATCAACATACCTCGCCACACTGGACAAAGTATCCTTCAATAGTTCCCTTGCTTACTGGTAGTAGATGGCTGGGGGTGGAGCTTAATAACATGAAATGTACCATCTTGGGGTCAGGACTCCATAGAATAAAAGACAATCAGGTGGGTTTTGAGCCTAAGGGGGTTGTTCACTAAGGTGAGAATTTGACTATCGAATTCACATCCAGCAGATTCCTATTGTAAATCCGTGAATGTGACAATTTCCTCATTGTAAAGTTGTGACCGTGTCAATTTTTAAAGTTACGACTGCGACAATTTTCCATAGTAAAGTCACGACTGTGACAATATCCTCATTATAAAGATGTGACTGTGACAGTAGCAGTCTATTGCAAATGTCTTTAGCTGGTGAATTCACACCTATACGCAGCAATTCAGACTTCACTGAATAATCTCCTAAATGGTTGGGATTTTTGTGTGAAGGGTGGGATGTAGCACTGTAAGGGACTACCCCATTTTAGACCTGGGCCAGAAAACTTGCTGGTTTTCCCTAGAGATCTGGTAAACTTTTGGGTTTACCGGGTTCCCGTGTCTGGTAGACTGGCACTTTTGGTTTTATTTGGTTTGTTGCTGTTAAACTTTATATGGCAACACTTTGGGGGGAATTCACGATAGTCTGAAGTGAGGTGTGGAGTCTTAACCTCACTTCGCACAGACTGATATGCGCTCGCTGATGTCCTGCACGCGGGCATCAGCGAGCACTTTAAAGGGATTCCAGTCTCGGTGTGGCAACTCTTTTGATCTCGCCAAGACTGGAATCCCTTTAAAGTGCTCACTGTGTGCAGGACATCAGCGAGCGCATATCAGTCAGTGCGAAGTGAGGCGAAGACTCCACACCTCACTTCGCTCATCATGAATTCCCCCCTTTATCTTTAACCAGTTTTGAAAAACTTTGGCTTTAACTTGGTCATTCTATGTCATTTGCTTTATAACCTAAAGCTAGCTGACCAATAACTATGAACCAGCATAATAACTAAGTTTGGATACATTGTGGGAAATGTTCTGCTGAACCCTAAACATTTTGAAAACCTGTTTGTGAGTGAAGTCTTGTACATTTTGCCCATTTTTACTTTCGACCAAACTGATGTCCATTATATTACATCAACTTTTATCTGCATCATTAAATAACGTTACCCTAAATTAGTGCATAAATCAGCACTGTGGCTGAAAAGAGGAGGAATGTGACATCAATAATGTAGCGCTAAAATCAAACAGCTGTGATACCATAGCATTTGGTATACATCCCTTGATCAATTAGGCATTGATAAAATGTTATAGTTGTAAGAGGTTTATAGAAATTCTTTCTTTAAGTGTTAATGCCTTTATGAGTAAAGAGATAGTGGCAATTTTAGCATATGTTTAATTTGATTTTGGTGTTAGATTTCTATAGTGCTGTATTGTAATCCTGAGTTTCCTGCAAAATAAAGATCTACTGTATGTTTTCCATAGAAAATTCTGGTGGTTGACAATTCTCCAGAGGACTCACTGAGAATCTATCCAAGTAGTAGGAGATTAGGTTAGAGACCTATATCCAAAAGAAATTAATTATTGGATAACAGTGTAGAAAGAGTAGCTTGACTCCTACCTGAAGGGACAGTGAGGTCAATACATAAGTGATTATGTACCATGGTCAGTTAACTAGCTTAGGTTTCAAGGCCAATGTAGGGCTCCCAGTGGAGGGAGAATTCAAAAGGTGAGATACTAGTTTCAAGTGCAAAGCTCTCTTTATGATTGCTGTGCTGACTGATACAATACTGAATGTGGAACACTGTTCTTATGTCCCTTTGCTAAATTGCTTTTTACTTCAACCCTTATGTGTGGTCCCTGCACTTGTAGCAATGAACTTTAGATGCATTATATCTCCAAATTTCAAAATATGCTGCTCTGAAATAAATTCTGTACTGATACTAACCTATGATTAAGCGCCCTAAGCGTGAAACGCGTTAGGGGGTGCCCTTATCATTGTTTTTTAATTTTTTTTAACCACAGAGGATCTTGTTTTTAATATGACTTAATAAAGCCTTTTGCTTTTACCTTTGGGAGTGCCAAGGACATCGTTTTGTCTGTACTGATACTGCCCAACCTTTAAATAGGAGCCCTACCCTAACTTTGGTGAAAATGTACATTTTTGCCAGTGAAAACAGCCATTTCTGTTTCCAGGCACTACATTTTTTTTTTACCAGCTTCTCATCTTGATATATTTACTCTGGGAAAATACTGGCCAAACACTTTCTTTACTGTCTTCATATTCTTCTTTTCCCAGAACATATTTACACCTATTAAAGCATGTACTTCTTACCTCTACCTAACATTGGCCTTACTTTAGTTTAGATTTCACTTGATCTGCTTCTTCTATTTTTTCCCACTACATGTTTATACTCATTTCAGTTCCATTTCTTTCCTTCATTTACTAATCTTCCTTGCAAGTTCATCAACCTTGTTTCTAGAGACAGGTGGAGCATTAGGAGCCCTCTCCTTACCTTACTGCCACAGGCCATCTTTCTGATGTCACCAGTTTTCTAATACTATGCTTCACCCAGCCCCCAATCCAAAGCTTTAAGATCTCTGGTTGTATTGTGGGTAGGGAGGGGAGGAGCTAGCAAGCAGGAATGAATCTGATCCTTGGGAAAATTTAGGGAAAGAAATGCCTACTCAGAAATTCATTTGTTTCTTAACTTACCATGCATTTCTCCCTCCTCAGCTCATTTCCTCTAACAGCTTCATATACAACTTCTATCCACTAACTCCACAAAGTCTCTTCTTCCCAGGTCACACAGTACCTTATTCTTTCACCAGCTCTCACTGCAGAGTTTAAGAAGCTGCGTCCCATTTTAATAGTTAGTTAATGAACCAGTTACAGCAGAGAAAGAAATGATTCTGTTTGGATAGGCTGATATGTAAATGCCTGTCCCTGAAATTGTCACTTCTTCATGAGCAATCATTTGTTTATAAAAAATCTGCCATGTTATAGTGAATCGTACTGTAAATTACAATCTAAATTATTCAAAGATTGCGTTTTATTATAGGCAGTTACTTTGTTTTTCTGAAAGTGTAATGAAAATGAGATGAACTTACATGCTTCTAACTAATGATCAGTACATTTCATAAAATGTATGAAGCATTTGCTTTACAACCCTAACTTCTCCAAAAAATAAAAAAAATCATGCACTATTTTTCAGAGTTTTTCCTGAAAGGAATGACATTTTATAGATTAAAAAAAAAAAAAGCATTAATAGTTTATAAGCAAGCCACAGCATCCCTCCAAAACGTCAGCCCAACTAAGCAATTAAGAAGTCTGCAAAGCACTTTGTAAAACTGCATGCTTAGCATTTGTTAAGCTGTTTACTAAAGCTGTTTGCTAAAGATATACCTGATTGACATAATGCGCCTTTTCATCAAGCCCTCATTAGGCAGGAAATGGTGACCTGATGGATCTTTTTCTACTCATGTTTAATTGGGCAAATAAATTCCCCCTTAGTGGAAAGATACCGGTTCATTTTAATGATTTAGGCCAAAATGATTTGTCATACCGTGTGTTGGTGCCTTTTCTCTTCTCCGCACCCCTGTTGATCTACCTCTTTCATATTCTGAGCCAACTTGATGTCCCTCACCTTCAATTAATGTGTAATATTTGCCACTCTCGTGCTCTAGGAAATAGCTTGGTGATTCAGAGCCTTTCATTCCTGACTTTCCTACTCCATATTTATTGATGTCGTCGCAAGACACAATCCCAGAGTCATCCCTACAAACATTAAATGGAAATGTGTAAATGAAGCAGTTAAAAAAACTAGTACATGTTTTTGCCAACATTTGTAAGCTACTGTATATTAATTTAAAAATATTTCAGATAGAAAGAAAATCCAGAAATGTGTGATCACAAATGTACAGTATCAGCCATTGCTGTTAAACAATTAGAAATTGATTGGAATGTCACAAAGATATATGAAAAACAGTGAAAAATTAAACAAAGATTTTACAATGGATTGATGGAGAAGATCTTCACTTGGCATCTGTGACAAGAAATAATTTTATCAAAATAGTATCCTAGTCAACATATAAAATGGTCATTGAGTTTAACCCATGGAAACGCAACTCATTGTTAATCCAGTCACACTCCACAATGATTAGTTGCATTTTCAATGCTCAAAAGGGATATAGCAACTACTGACATAATAACTGACAATGTGAAGATACCGTACACCAAAAAAAACAAAAAAACGGTCATTTTATAATTTTTTAAGAAATTAATTGCAAGAACAACTTCCAAACAATATTAAAGCGTAAAAAGTCAGTAAAAAAACAATTCCGTTCAGAGCAGATACTCTTTCCCAAGTGTGTTCTCCTGTCATCTTTATTGTCCAAAGGATGAAGGTCCATAATGCAAATATTTGTTTTGACTCAGCATATATTTACATGCATTAATCATTCCTGGTCTAAGGTCTCCTTGTTTCTCATATATGCAAATCCAGTTTGTTCAACTCTTCCATTTAGCAGAAACTTAATTAATTTGGCTGGCTCTTTCAGAACCTTTTTATGGTTTCTGCTCAGAAATCACTTTGTTTTGACTGTGTGGTCCCTTGCAACTGTTCTACTGCTGTAGGCAAACAGATGACTGGCACTAAGTGCTGCTATTCATTTTGTGATAACATATTTTTTTAATCATTTTGATCACTGTTTTTGAAAATGTGTTCATTTTCAATAATTTACTTGTAATGAAGCCCCATCTGCGTAGCCTTACATTTATCTACACTGGACGTTTTAATTTCATTTGCTGTCATCTACAGATGGGGATGCCTTATTTCTTCTGCATTCTGCAGTGTAATTATCTAAGATCTAAAATGACTGGAACCAGGAATGATTGATCTGGTACCTCGCTTACAACTTTTACCAGTCACAATATGTTCTATTCATACACTGAGCAAATTTTGCAAATAGTTTACTGTGTAGATACAGTAGATGTCATGTCAGGACAATTATTTATTCACTATAAACAAATGATTTTCTCCAGAAAAAAGGAGACATCTGCAAGTGTTGCCATTTTTGCATGAAAAAAGTGCATTTGACATTACACACACTGAATTTTTCACACAAAATATCACCTCTATACAGATCTGTTTCATCCCTGCTACATCAGTAGATTGTGTGGTTTTTTACTCATGAATCAAACTGTAGAGTTGACTTTTAACAGAATGATTCATTTGGGCAGATAGTCTAAATAGGTCGTGAGAGTTAAAGGGGAACTATAGTACTGATATAACTGCACACATACTGTACATATAAAATTCCTTTATACTAAGCCAATTGCTGACACAAATACTTAAAAAAAACATTTAGAGAAGAAATAAAACTTGCCATTTGTTTCCCTTAATTAGTTTTCCTGAGAACTGACATTTTCCTACCCCTCTCCTTTGTTCTGCAAGTCAGGCAACATGACAAGGAAAAGCTGCCTGACTGCTATTGTTTAAGCAGTGTGCTGACCTTTTGGCTGCATAAATTAAACTTGGAATGTAGGAGATTACAGAGGGAAAGCTGACTTGTGCACAAGCAATAAGTAGTAAGTAGGGCAAAAATGTCTGGGGGAGGGTACCATTTCATGGAAAACTGGCCAGTACACATCACACACACATTTCCTGGTGTGGGAGTTTATCAGTGCTGCCTACTCAATCATTCTTCCTAACATGAAACATCTACTGGGGAGAAACGCTATTCACTAAGGTATAGCACTGCATATGTAAAGATGTCATTTGACTATAGTTCCCCTTTAAAAGGCGACTTACACCAAAGAAAGAAAATTCTCATTTGGATTGGTTTTGTAGTAATTCACATTTGTAAAAATGTCATCTTGGAAGCTGGACTCCTGCTTTTGTAATGATTTCTGTTGTTTTTCTCAATGTTGGTCTCTCTGGGGCACTTTATGAATATGTATTATCTATAGTTCCACTTAAACAATGGACAGAGTGGAATTTGTTTAAATAGACAAATTATTATAGGGGAAAAAACAAACAGAAAACCAATACAAATCTGTAATATAAATTCAATTATACCAGTTTTACAATGTAGAAATAACGGCTAAGCCAAACCAAAAGGGTTTTTCTTTTTAAGAGGATGGTCCTTTAAGACAAAAAAATCAATGTACCTGCAAAAGTTTGTGCAAGAAATGAGTGTGCTGTCACTTAAAGGGCTTGCCATGTGAAAATGTAAAAAATCATTTTCTGATTATTCCATTCCCTTTGGAGAGTCTCATACTGAGGAGAACCATGCCTGAAGTCCCAATAGTTGTTGAAGGTAACAATATCTTCATTAAAGTCAGAAAATAAATGTGTCTTATAAAACCAAAGTATAACACATCATTTTTTATTCATCTTAAATATAAATCTGCAAAAAGTGGAAGGACTGAATTTCTGCAACACAAAATAGACTAAATTAATTCAAATTCCTACTATTCTAGCCTCTTAACAAGAGGGATTTTCAGGGTGCAATAGAATAACTTTTAAACATAGGAATCATAATCTTTGTTTTCATCTTTAATTGGATTTTGATGGCAGTGTTTTTAGGGTTGATAAGCAGGGGACCGACAGGCCACAATTTGCCTCCAGAATTTTCAAAATTCAAATCTATTAAATTATTTTTATATGTTGTCTGGTTTGAATTTTTTCTTCTTGGTTGGTGTCCCGATTATGGGATCTATAGCTTCCTATACAATGGTTATTCAATGAATATAACAAAGTTTCAGGTGCTCAGTTTTATCAGGCTTGCATAGATTGGCTGGCCGATACATAGATCATTCAGAATCTTATATATTTTCTAATAACAAAATATTTTTTCATTTCTTCAGTATTCAGTATTTGAAGAGCTTACCTTGGACCATAGAGTCCTGAAACAGGAGAAAGGATGAATACATCATGCATGTTTGAGCCATCCACTTTGGATGAAATTCCTATTGTACCAGTAGGAGTAGTGTTGCCACTTGGAGGACTTGTTGGAATTACAGGCTGCAGAATAAGAAAGAGAATTCTATTTATTGTACCTAAGTTGAAACCATTATATGTAATCATATAAAACATATCGAATTTATACACCATGGGGCCATGGCTGGTTGCGTACAACTTGGCAATGAAACACAAACCAGTTGTCCAATTGCAAACATATTTTGTATATTTGTTTTTGTTTAAGTGTATCTGTAAAATTGGATCATTACAGGATAGCAGGAACATAACATGAACAGCTAGGAGCAGTAGGCAGGGTAAACTATAAAGAGAAAGGTAGACCCCAGCCACTGCTTACATTTACAAAACCAGAAAGTGCTAGTGATTTGTGATAAAGAAATACATAGCCATTATTACATCTTTGTTCCCCTCCTCGACTGATAAGGACTTTGGCCCAGATTACTTGCAGTATCAAACACTATCCAAATGCGAAAGATAAAGGAAATAAAAACATTCACAAAGTGAAATGATGATAATAGTACTGGAGGAACTTTATTTAACATGCTGGGAAAGCATTTTGTATTTCCCTTCCTGCTTTCTTTCTGCCATGTTTCAGAATCTAAATAACCCATAAACAAAGCAGCTTCTTCTAACTTGCTGAGAAACATTTCATACTTTGCACAATCATTTTTTCACATCTGTTCTTGTGTCTCACCAACACTGCATGCGTGAGTAATGCTAAAATATCTCCTTATAGCTATCGGTACATACTTGCATTGTTGGTAAGGTTAAAAAAAAAGACACAGATCCATTAAATTCAAACTATTAAAAAAAGTAAATAACCCTTAATTACCCCTTTTGAATTCAGAGAAAAGATCTATTTACAACTTGGGCCAAATCTGTAAAAAAAACAAAAAAAAAAAACGGCCAGTCTGTAGTCCACTTAATGGAATACTAAAGTAAAACCCCACCCAGAGTAAAAAGCACACATTACAGCTATTTGCCCATACTGAACTGTGGTGTAAATCCTAAGCCAGCTCTGTCAAGGATGCCATTTTTACTAATGCATGATGCGATCTAGTATGTGCAATTTCTCATGGCCAGAGCACCTGTGATACAGAGGTATTGTAATTGTAAGGAATTTTAGGAACTAGTGACTATATAATAAAAACAAAAAATCAGAGACTGTTAAAATATTGAATTTGTCAGTTTTTGGTTAATAAGAGACCTAGTAATAAAGCAGCAGAATTTACAAAGGAAAGTTGATTGTGCGGAGAAGATGCAGTAGCAGATAGTATGCAACAAACAACTGGCTGAGCTACTGCAACGCTGCATATGCCTGGAGAAGTGGTGAATGTTTAGTACATCAGCAGCACCTCAGCAGAGAGGCGAGGACAACGCTGTATTTGGAAACTAAGTGGCATTGGGTGACTTGACAATTAGGAATGGAAAAAAAAAATCATTGTTGATCAAGTAGTTTAGGCAATATATTCTTAGCTTGTTTAGAACTTAATCTATGTTTATACAGCAAACACAATCAAAACATACTGGGGTAACATTGCCAGAGTAACCCATTTCCACCCTAGTTACTGGTTACACTTTCCATTTGGCCTTCAAATCCTCATAGGGAGGGAGGGCTTCATTGATCTATGAAAGTATGCTGGAGAGGTGGATGCACAACAATAAGCTGGGGGCAGGGCTACTGGACTGTATGCAATTATTTAGTCACACACAAGTATTCCATTCACTAGATCCCTCTCGATCATGGTCCCACTTAGTTCCCCCTGCCCATGTTGTATATTACTAACAAATATTTAACCTCAGATGCAGAACATTATATTTGGCTACATTCAATCTCATTTACCTTGTAGTTCAGCACTGATTTTGAGCCAGGTCAAGCCAGGTTGCCGACTCTGACAGGAGTTAGCTTCAGGTCATGTGCATTCCTGTGATCTGGTGATTTATCGGTTGCAAGAGATAGTGCTACATTGTTGGGAAATGTGTGGTTTTTATTTGGGGAAGGAAAGGGAGGTAGGGTAGAAATATTTTAGAAAAACATCACTGATGGAATTGCCTAACTTAATCCACGGACTTTATTTTACTGCATAGCATTATATCATCTACAAACACTATGCATTTTGTATGCCAAGATTTCTATCAAACAAAAGCCCTGAGGTACACCACCTATAACTCTGGGCCATTCAAAATAACAATAATTGACCAAATATCCTGAGATGGACCATTAGCTAATCCACCTGGGTTACTGTTTGAACAACCAGATAATGTGCACTGTTGGGGATTCCAAGTAAAGCTTTGGAGCCTACATTATGATATATAATAAAGATTTTGATGTGTTTGCACATATTTAATGATTGGGTTCATTATGTGGCTCTTTTATAATGCCAGCTTATCAGGTCACATGCTGCCACCCATTCTGCTCTGCTCCATTTTAGAGGCACTAAAATGAATGGAAAATTAGTCAAATACTGTTATTATCTCACATGTTCTATGCTGCAGTGCTTTTGCAGTTAAAAAAACTGCTGAGTTCATGACTTTGGTCCATTAACACAGTATTTGTAATAGTCTTAGGGAATGAAAAAAAAAAAAAAAAGAAAACTCAGCTCAAAATGTGCATTAAAAAAAGGAAGGAAAACAACAGGCAACTTTCATTTTATGTCAGAGAGACACCCATCCAAATGGACCTTTTGGGTGATATTATGAAAGGTAAAAGAATAATATAATACAGCATTTAACAGTAAGTACTACCTCATTAGCTACTGCTATTTATTATATGTATCTTCTTTGGCACAATTTCCATGTAGTTTTCTCATTGACTGGAATATAGCTTATGAACACCTACATAACAAGCAGATAATATGTTACTGAAAGTAATGCTAAAAAAAACAACTATTTACCATCTATAGTCGGGCATATTTTATTTCTTGCTGAGAGAAACTTGAAAGGTTTTAAAGGCGAACTATAGCATGTTACTACTAGGGGTGACCCTTAAGGAGGATGAGGGAAACGCCAACCAATAGGGGTTTTAGGCTCCAACCACCCCTCCTATTCTCTATGACAAGCCAATCTTTTATGCAATGAAATTTGCTGGAGTATAATACCCAAATTGGTAAGTATAAGTTAAGTCCCCACTCCCCCTTAAGAATCCCCCCTATGGCCCTTACTATGCAAAAATGAATCCTGTGTTATCTAAATCTGGGTATTTAACTCACAATATTAAAGGGTATGTAAACCCTGTTTATAAAGAAAGCCCCATTTACCTGTTGTCAAGCAATAAATTGATTAAATCCTGACTCGCCCCTTAAGTCAGCAGGGCTCAATATCTCTTTGCAACTGCTTTGTCTCTGTAAACAAGTTCCATGCATGGGAAGGGTAGGGTTAAAGCCATGCCTCCTCCTCTCCCTGGCTTCTTTCTCCACAGCTGAGAGCACAGGCAGTCAGATAGGTCTTATCTGCACATACTCTGGGGT